>JBBPMQ010000334.1:0-25029 GCA_038090375.1 Boletus rubroflammeus | reverse complement strand
ATATGTTGATGAGAGACGCGAATAGGGATATGACAGCCGCGACGAATCCGAAGATGCTGGCGAAGTTGGAAAACGTACTGGTGCTCATCGTGTTTGAGGCAAACAGGGTTATGAAAATGGGTCACCATCACAGCGGGCTGGGTTTTTATAAGAACATTCAACATCCTGTGATGAACACGCCATGACCGCGAGGCTTGATGCATGATGCTTGACGACAAACCACACGCCGGCGTCGTGCTCGACTAGTTGTTGGTCCATCGAAATGCGTTAACCCACTATATTGGTGGGCGTCAGCCAGCCGTTGTCTGTGAATCGAACGATCCGAAAGTTGCTGAAGACTCATTTCGGTCTGCAACGAACGATATAATTTGCTACATGCCACATCCGTGGCAATACCCGATCCGGGCTGTAAGGTGTTGCCCTAGTTCAATAATCAGTGTCTCCTCCCTCGTCCTGGCCCCGAGTCCTGGCCATCGCCCTCGTGCACCCTCCCCGCTCAGCGCTCAACAACGACAACGACACAACGCGCGTTGTGTCGTCACCTCTCGCCCTCGCCCTCGCACCCTCCCGCTTAGCAACGGTACAACGCGCCGTCACCTCTCGCCCTCTCTCTCATCCTCTCCCTCACCCCGAACCTGTTCACGAGCAAACACGAACACGAACGGCAACCTGTTCGTGTTTGTATTTGTTCGCCTTCGTGTTCACTCGCCCTCATCCTCACCCTCGACTGAGTCGGACTGAACACGACAACCACCTGACTCTCACCCTCAACCAACGATGACGACGACGACGAATGACTCGGACGCACGCTCGCCCTCATGGGCCTCAACCGCACCGTCCCACAGCGCACTCTCTGCAGGTGCTACCCGCGGGTACAGGTACGGGTTCCCGATTCACAATGGAGTCGTTCTCTAGCTACTCTAGCTATTTCTCAATGAGTCTGATTCAATAGACTTGGACATGCTATTCCTTTTTCTTTCTGTGTGACATACATTACCACTCTACATCAACAAGCAAGGTTTCAGCCGACGCAGGCAACATTTCCCAACTATGATAAGGATCAGTAAACATAAGATCCGAGCATGATATCCAATATCCGAAAGTAGCCAATATGTAAATATAAATAAACATAAATGTCGAATCTTGCAATTCCCCGCCAGATGGAAAACTCAACTGGTCGACATAGACCCTCTACTACTGTATCGGGAATTATGTCAGCAACCCAATTACAGCGGTTTTCAAAAGTCCGTGGAAAGCTGCGAAATCGGCAGATTGGGGTTGGGGCGGGCCGAGAAGCTCCCAAGGCGTTGCCGGTCGGAGTCAGGATTTCGTCCAAAAACGGTAGTGTACACTTTACTACACTTTGTAGGTACAGACCCTAATCATATAACCAAGCTTGCTCGGACCTGCCGTTTTGCCGAGTCGGAGTCGGAAATTGAAAGATAGGCCAATCAACAAAAAGTGATTATGATCGAGAATTATCTATAAAAAAAATACAATCGAACAGATAAGTCACGATAACGTGAAATTAATGATCGTTTGATGCTTCGTCCGTCTGCGACAAAATCATGGACATCACGGCCGTCATTAATACCGTTCAAAATGCCCCGTTAATTGGCATCGCGAAGAGATCGCACGGCAGCTCCTCTCGGATTACCTAGAAACACTTAAATAAATATCTCATCGATGTGTCTCAAGTTGGAGCTTTCGACGAATCGGCCCAATATCATGTATGCAACAACTCCGCTCATAGGCGGCGCACGAGAGTTTCGCAACCTCAATTGTCTGATCCTGACGAGCTCTCATCCACCCATTGTTATTCCAAAAACGCTGGTATTTCACGACTGCAAGCAAGAAGCATCCGACGCTGCTCTCTACACTACTAGCCGACTCCCGCGATATTTCCGAAACCGAGGAATTACCATAGCGACATGTGGGCGTAGGACTGATGATGTTTCTGCGGTCCTGCGCCGACACCAATCCCGACAGTTCGGCGGAGACGCAGCTGCGGTTGCCAGCTCCCCTGAGAAACATGGTGGAGACTAACGAGGATAATGTCATCCACCCTGATGTCCAAGGGACCGACTCTCCATCCCCTATCGGGCCCCACTTGCATCGCGTGCTCGCTCATAGCATCCATGAACTGCTTGACGCATCTTGCGACGACTTTAGCAAGCCTTTCCTTGTTGATCTTACGGCGTTTAGATGTATAGTCTCTCGTCGAGACCCGTTTGTGGTACGGTTGGTAGCCTGGCCACTGGGGGACCATCAATCACGGAAATCAAGGCCTAAACAGCACCAGAAAGAGTAACATACCTGTACTCGGATACCTATCGAAGGTCCGCACGACGCAAACGCAGGCTCATTTCCTTCCACTAGGCGCGTCAACTGTTTGGACAGCAGATGTGATATGGGTATACCCCATTCAGGCGAGTCTTGTGAGAGGAAGATGATAGGAGGGTGCAGCCTGGCATTAGATACGTATCGCTCCTTGTCTCCTTGAGAGTGTGGCTCGTAGATACTCTGAGGCACGAACTTGCGAGGCCCGTTAACGATGACAGCATTCCAGCACGTAAGATACCATGATACGACGTGTTCGGGGTGTGAGCTGGCTAGGATTGCCTGTCCACCGGTGCCTGCAGAGACCGTCGTACAGGGGAAAATGCCCCGAATTTTGCGTTCTCGCTCCTGAGGAGTTGTGGCCTACCGACAAAGTGGCGATGTCAGTGACAACTAACGGGACACCACAGCATGACGTACTCCGTCTCCCGAAGTCTGCTGAGCTCCATAAGCGAAAGATTCTGATGGATCAGGGACAGGGAATGATGATACTGAAGAGCCGAAATTGCCGGGAAAAGCATTGTTCCACGTATAGCAAGATGTCGGAGAGGTTACTACTGTTTGTGCTGTAGAGAGGAGCGAAGAGCTCAACCGGGGATCAGGGAAACCATTCGGCGAAGTAGCGTAGGCGGGATATGAGGGACATTGGCCGTATGGCATGAATGGGAGTACGAGGGGAGCATCCGCCTCTGTCCCATAGTCAAATAATAACGTGCCCTCCGAAATCGGGGAGGCGTGCTGAGCAGGAGGTGTCACGGAATAATAATTCATGATGTGAGACTTACGAGCGAGCACAGTGCTCAGATGTGAACAGGATGGGCCGTTGAACGATCGTCCTCGACGGCCCCCTTTATAGCCTCAGTTAGCCTTCTAGTGATCGGGCACGATACTCACGCTGCACCGTGATTACATCGTCATTCCACCGATAAGTGTCCGCAGCGTGCAGGCTGTAACTGCCCTAAATTGAATCCTGATTTGGAATGACCGATACATGATGACCGCCAACGGTTCACAAAGTTCAGTTTTGCGGATGGGAACCATACAGGAACTTGGAAGTAGTCAAGGGAATTGACGAGCAGGCCAAGCTGTATTGTTAACAACACCGCCCATAGATTCCGAAAACCTCCGCTCTCATATCGCGATTGCCCTACACATGATATAAGCGAACACATCAGCTGAGTGGTTACGTTCACCGAGATGTTCGATTACTAGAGGACATGGAATGGAACTATGGAATGGAACTTACTTTCAATAATCCACTGACTGCTCCACGACGACTGGGTGGGCCGTATGCATCCGACTATCCCAAGGGAATTGCGTGCATCTTACCTTTCTTCCAGTGAACTTCAGACTGTGACGTGAAAGCTGGCGAAAAGGATATCCCACCAAACGCCTTGTGTACAACGGAACACCTACTCACAGATAATGACCAGCCCACTAAAATAGTGGAGATCTGGACACCCTAAACTGCGAAATAAAATGAAGTGTCACCACTCTCCATTCCAGCATGTTTGCGGTCCCACATGGAAAGCTAGACCAGTGATTATGTGGATAACGAGAAATGGAAACACGAAATGAAAACGCAGCTGCGTGGAATAATACAGGATGGGTCAGTTGATACGCCATCCTGTCCATATTAAACCGACCATCCTGTCAATTCCATATTCTCCTTTGGCAGTCTGACGATTTCGACGGTCTTATACACACCTAGGCCAAGCAGTCCGTAGAATTTTCCAATGGCTCTTGGTACCCGACACACGCATGGTGTGACATGTGACTGGAGATACCGAGATGACGCCAGGAACAGAGGGAGAAAGAATACGCTGAGCAGCGGTCAAGTAGGGGGCGAGAACGAAGGAGGATGCAACACTGATGGAAGAAGCTTTACCCAGTGCTCATATAGAGAAACGTTGGCGCGCGTCAATGGGGAGATAACGATGCTGTAGAATGGCGCCAGAACGAATAGAAGCTCGGAAATCTGAGTCGATACCAAAGTAAGTCGAAACCCATCACAGCAAGTGTCAATGAGTCACGTACTAGTAATTAGCGCCTTTACGGCGGTCTGTTTTCACGATGCGGCTCGAATCTCCGTATCCTCGGGTGCAGCATATTCTCAAGGGATAAAAAGTACTGTGTTCGGGCCACCGTATCATATTTCAAGTTGAAGAGGCTTACTGCTGTTGTGATCAGCTTGAATATCGGAAATGGCGGACAGTGCCGGACACGTTCGTTGGTTCTTCTTGAACGTCGGATCAGTGTCCCTGCCTAGAACAGAACAGAAACTGCGACCTGTAGGTTAACGTCAAGTGCCTCTGCGTTGCACGGACAAATATCTCTATCACACCGCGTGTAAGGGACAAATTCTCAATGTCTCCGTGCGAGTCGGAGCGACAACTTCATCCGATTCCTACTAAGTGGTAACCGAATACAAAAAAAGACCTCGCGGAGTTGCTTCCCTCCCGGCATCAACCAAGAATACAGGAAGTCGTCGCTCTGGTCCGTTCTGGTCAAAAAAAAAAACCCTCCCAACAGGGTGCATAGTGTCAGAAACACCGACAATCAGCACTAGAGAGAGAAGATACATGGTCAACGACACATGGACGACGGGCAGGGCTACTATGAGTTACAAGGCGAACGTCTTTCTGGCTGATCGGGCTGTTCCCCACCATATAATTTAATATTACGCTCTATTTCTTCGACCTACTGCTTGATTGTTATCTCAATTTAGTACATATACTTCGACCGCATAGGCTTGGAGAGATCCTTGATTCATCTCGCAGTGTTGTCTTGCAGAAGCTATGAGAACGGATACCCCTCTTCTCGAGTTCGACTGCTGGAGACAGGTTTGATTGCGATTACAATCACTGAACAATGCAGCGTGAAGCTTCAGAGTCCTTAGTCGTTCTCCCCCTTTCTGCCTCGTACTCCTTGGCACGAGCAAGCGCTGCAACACGATTTTCTTCCCGTCGTCTCTCAATAATGAGCCTCTCCCGTCTCGCGGCTGCAGCAAGCTGTTGCTCTTGTCGTTGGCTTTCTGCTTCTCGCACCTCCGCCCGATATTGTTCCATCCTTCGAAGTATCTCTGGATGGAGCCGCTTGCTGTCTTCCTCTCGTTTCTTCTTCTCTTCTTCCAGTCTCTTGCGCTCTTCTTCCTCGTGCCTTGTCCGCTCTTCCCACAGACGCGCCTCACGTTCTTCCCGGAGCCTGCGCTGTTCCTTGGCGGCCTTCTCTGCTTTCACCCCGGCTTCCAGTTCAGCTATGCGACGACGATGCACGGCCTCGACTTCCTCGCGCTCTTTCTGCGCTTCACGTTCTTCCTGGAGCCTGCGCTGCTCCTTGGCCGCCTTCTCTGCTTTCACCTTGGCTTCCAGTTCAGCCATGCGACGACGATGCTCGGCCTCAGCTTCTTCGCGCCTCTTCTGCGCTTCACGCTCCTGCCTGGCGATCTCCTCGAGACGTTCAGCCTCCTTGACACAAGCCGAGCAAACAGAAGGCCGGTGACGGCGGCACTCCCAAGTGAGAGCGTGATGACCCGCTGGACACTTGGCGTTCATATTATGTTTACATTGCGACGCGTCGTGTGGGTCATGCAGCGCCGATGACCGTTGAAGGTGGCACTTCATCGGGCACGTGTGTCCACAGGCGAGCGTGAATCCGCTTTACAAAAGGCAACGTCAGGTCACGCCGTGAGGGGTTCGGACTATCGTTGAGGATGTAGATAAACACTCACCATGGTTCCGTGCATCCACCGTCCGGACAGTGATTATCGAAATCCTTTGCATGCTTGAGTAGAACGGTATGTTCTGGATGCCTCTCGCACTTGACAGGGAACCCCTGGTAAACGTATTGACCGTTCTCGAGGAGAGTGAAGAGCCGTTTCCAGAGTGCTCCCCCTTTCCTGGAATGCAAAAACGTTTGGGAATTGCCGATCAAAATGAGACCATCTCGGGCGCGTGAGAGGAGGACGTTGAGACGCTCGGGAGAGTCCATGAAGCCGATCGCGTTGGATTTATTCGATCTCGTGAGACTCGCAATCACGATATTGCTTTCCTCGCCCTGATAGTTATCTGTAACAGGATGTTAGACAACGTTGTATTCGCAAAGCACGTAGCTCACCGATCGTAGCCAAATGAATTCGGCCTTTCTTGACTTTGGGCTCTGGATGAGCAAATGGGAACAGACCAGCACGCGCGAGATCCGAGGAATCCAGATCGTTGAGGATCAGGTCATTGTCGCCCTTCAAAGCGTCACGTAGCTGGTGAAGTTGGCCAAGATACGGGGTGAGAACGACGATGTCCTCGTTTTTGTATCCCTGCTGGGCAAGGTAGCGTACTATCTTGAGCACCATCTGTACCTCGTATGTGTTTTGCTTCGATGCTTTGGTGTCAGCGTCTGCACGGTCGCCAATGCGCGAGTTGTCATCTTCGGGATGGGTATGGTCTAGGAAGATGACGTTCGATTGTACTCCGCGGATATCAAATCGAACGTAAGTCGAGGAGGCGTCAATAAGCTCTGGGTAAGTGAGCTCGCGGACGAAGGCAGAGATTTCAGGGCGCATCCGATGTTGCGTTGAAAGGGTTTCGTGGGGGTAGCCCTTGAGGACAAGACGCTCGAAAAGCGACCGGTTCAGGTCAAATCCCTCGCCCTTTTCAACAGTCAATTGATAGTTATTGACTTTGGGCCGCAATTGTCTACGAAACATCATTAGCAACAAATGGCTGAGGTAACGTCGCAGACATACTTGTGGTCACCGATAAGAATCATCTGATCGACCTTGCCTGACAACGCAGTCAAGACGTGACTTTCGAGGATCTCCCCAGCTTCTTCCACGAGGAGAACCTCAGGGGCAACTTCTTTAAGCACTTCGGCGTAGATAGCTGCCCCTGTGGTCGTACAGGCAATGATCCTCTTCGCCTTCAAAGTTGATACGGTTGATTTGGCAAACTCCTGCTTGATATTGTCTTGCAATTCATTGTACGTTTTTCCAGCCTTGCATATCGACTTCAATTCCTTAGTGGTCAGTTCATGCCGCCACTTGTCCAGTAGCTGCTGGCGGGCAGAACGGGCCATATCCCAGATCCGAGCTGACGCTTGGATATGAGGCTCGTCACTCAACACTCCAGCGTCCAGACCCCGCATCCACCGTGAGAAGAGATACCTCTCATCAATGGCTTGTCCGTTCGGCCCAACGCGTGTCATTCCGTCTTCTGTCTCCAACGGCACGTCAAATGCTTCGAAGAATTCGTAATGCTCAAGTTTTAGATGCGCGAGCAGGTTTTTGTCGTCGATGTCTAGTAGCGCGTTAAAGTGAGTTTGGAGCTTGACTTCGTGCTGTGATGCGAGCGCTCTGAAGTGGTTGATTTGACTCCAGTCATACTGAAACCGCCCACGTGGTTGCCTGTTGAGAGCAAGATGATCCGTTGACTGGTTTGAACGTCCGCCGAGGCGCACGATGGATTCGGCAGGTATATCGTACTCGAGAAGATCACCGAGGAACTGATCCAATGCATGGTTGGTATAACAAACGACGAGAATGGTTTGAGCGGTTTCATCATGTATCACTTTCGCAAGAAGGACACCTAAAAACGACTTGCCGGTTCCTGCGGAAACGGTGAGGTAAATTCAGGAACGAAGATGACAGTGCTCACCGGGTGGCCCTTGGATCAACGATACACGTTGCTGAAGTCCTACAACCAGTGATTTCGCCTGAGTCTCGTCGAGACAGATGGATTTAGGGAGGTCCAATAGCCTATTCAGCTCAATGGAAGGGTTTGAGATGAGTTGTTGGGTAATGTGCGACAAGGCTACTCTCCTCCGTGTGGACTCAAGTGGCAACCCTGAGCTCCAAAGTATAATATCACCCGAGAGGGCGATATCATGCGTTTTCAGGGCGGAAAGCACCGGCTCGAAAGCAAATGTCGCTGTGTCGATCTGGATGAGTTGTAAATTCTGGGCCATCCGAAGATAGCTGAGGGTCTTTATTATGTTGACGTCGCCATCTAGCTGGAGGACTATCACAGGGGGTTTGCAGGCTAAGAGTTCCTCCACGCGGCTTACTGTCCCAAAGCTGATGAGATCTTGACCAGAAGCGAGGCAAATTAGAGACTGATGTCTCAAAATCTTCGAGCCACGAGGATCCCGTGTAAGGAATTCTACCCGATCCTCGTCCTTCGTGCTCTTGAGCTGCCAGAAGTCGCTGCCACACCGCAGCTTAATGCCCCAGCGAGTCTTTCGATCGCCAGGACCAGGATAGTAGATACCGACCACAGAGACACCGTCAACACGGAGACCGCGATACTTCCCGTCCTTCTCTAAAGCAGCTTGTACCTCCTGGCGGATGCCAAAGATCATGTCCTCGCGGAGCATGCGAAAGGTATTGTCTAAGTAATCCTTGACAGGAGTTTCTGATGAGTCGAGCTCATCATGAAATGCTGTGCGGAGGAAAGGAGGCTTTCGACAGAGGATCTCGTCGGCGGTGGGGAGAATGGCGATGTCGTGGTAGTCGGTAAAGTCGTTATCGTGGCGTCCACCAGGCCCATTGAGAACGTCGTACACCGTCACAGAACTGGTGGTGGAGAGGATATGTTTGATGAGGTGTCCCATCTCTCTGATTTCATGTTTGGATGACGCAATGAGGCTATCTTGAATGGATGGTCGAACTGCAATGTCTCGAAAGGAACTGGTGTCCCGGTCTTGTAAACTGAGGAGTCGAGAGAGCACTCTAGCGAAGACTAGTTGAGCGTCGTCGCTCAACACGCCCTCCTGGAATGCGCGAACGAAGACACCCCAAAAGATTGGTGGTTCGACCACATGGAACAATATATTGTCCAGGGCGTCGCCACCTACATCGGTAGCTCTAAGGAGATACTGCAGGACAGTGGAACCCAATCCATTCATGAATTCGACGGACAGGTCGAACCGCATTGCGGACTGGACTGAAGACAGACCGTGAGCATTCTCGGTGATTGCATCCAAGCATACCACTGGGTCATCCTGAGCGCAAAGCCCTTCTAGGAAAAGAGTGGCGCCACGGGAATCAAGTTTAACTGACCCAGACAAAACATCGAGAAATCGTTTTTTCAGCCTGGAAACACGGCTAGAAGTCGAATGAGCAGGATCCATGTGAGGCCTGGTCGACCGAGTGGATTAAAAACGGGCAGGGATTCGCACAGCGAGTTTAAAAGGGTGTATAACACGAGGTGATCAGCGTGGTACTAAAGCAATGCTCTATAGAAGTTCAAAAGCTGTGGAAACGTGAGAGGGTGCTTACGGCGTGTACAGCATTTCGTACAGGAGCGACTTACCACCGAGGGTAATAGCAATCGTGCGTGTAATTTTCACGATGGATTCCGCCGTTACATGAACTGGTTGTTGGGTCCACATGTAAACACGAGCGTGGCGATTTGACAAGCGGGCAGACTCGGATTAGTATCGCAACACCTATTCCAGTCGTCGACATCCTGTATCATGATCAGCTTATACGTTCTGTTCCGAGTGTTTCCACCTCGCGGTGGTTTTCCAGATCCGGGTCGCTATGGCTACAACTTGAAGAATTCCCGGGCCGTCAGCCTATCAACGACGCAAGGAAAACGAAAACGTATCACATTAGGTCGTTAGTAAATAATAATAAAAAGTGATTTGTAGGTAATACGCGCCATCCAACTACTATAGCTGACACCGGTAACCATTATCCGAGCTCACAGAACTGAGCCCGTCAAAGAAAGGACTTTGCAGACCAATATCGTACCCACGACCGCGCTTCCTTCTCACCTACGCCCCGCATCTGTACCATCGTCCGGCTAACACGTCGCGCCTTTACGCTGTCGAATCGAACCATCCCTCCTGCCTCCCACGAGGTACCACCATCAATATCGCCAGTTTTCCAAATGCACTGATCAGAGGAGTCCCCTTGTGCCATGACGCGGAAATACTCCAAGAGTTTGATGGCCGGCTGGTGGATCGTCAACGTGGTCGTCAACGAGACACGAAAACGACGACTCTCAGAGGAGGGCGCGCAACGTACCACTTTTGCAACGTCCTCGGAGCACGCGCCTTCAGCCTGCTTCTCAAGGAGACAGAACCATTCTCCGAAAGGAATCATTGGAATATCGTCAACTTTCAGGTCCTTTTGCTCGATGATCGCTGCGCGCACGGAGGTAAGGATATCCGCCCAAGGAACACCGCGGGGGTTAACAAGGTTGAGCGCCGGCGGGGGAGCCGTCTTTGCAAATGCGATCTCGAGGATGGAAGCAGCTACTTCCTCAGCTCGCATCCACGAGACTAGCTAGAAACCATGTCATGGGTATATGGCAACGGGAGGATTGCCGCAAGCTGGACTTACACCGCGGGAGTCTGGCAGCGCTCCAAGTGCGATACTGGACTTGACAAGGGAAGGAAACCAATCACTCGTAGCCCACGAACCGTTTGATCCTCCGGCTATCTGGCCAATCCGCAGAGACGTCGCATGAAGGCCACTCTTGACGATGATCTATGCGATACGTCAGGAAAAGAATATGCCGACCGGGCGTTAATATTACTCACCCGTTCCGAGACATATTTACTCTCGCCATACCCGACACCAACGGCAAAAGAAGGATCGAGTAGAACCTCTTCTGGATACAAGCCTCGTGAACGATCCCAAGAGTGCGCTGAACCGATGGAGGACGTAAACATGAAGCGAAGGCTCTCCCGACGGGCCGAAGCGAGTCCCATGTCTACCAAATTCCGAGTTGCACGGACATGAGGTTCAAACGACAAGAGACACAAATTAAAGTCGAGCCGCCAGGCATTGTGAATGATGACTGTCACCGAGTTCCGCAGCTAAGACGACTTGTAAGCGAAATCATGGAGAGCCATCCGTAGAATGCAATACCTCATTATAAATTGACGACGTCAAACCACAGTTGTCCTGAGAAACATCCGCCTCTAGGTAGATGTTTCCCGGAGTTCAGGAGATTGACAGGAAGAGCCTTGTCGACAAACGCGGATCTTTGGCGCTCTGCTATAGATACAGACGCAGAAGGTCGATTGAGGGCATACATCTTCTCAACTACGGGGTTCTCCAGCAATTGAGCCAGTAAGAACGACCCCAGGCCACCAGTAGTGCCAGTCAGAAGAACGACAGCCCCACCAAACCGCGTCGCGTAATCAATCACACCATTTGCAACAACTCCATCTGAATTCCCATGGAGATCCGTGGAATACTTGTGTATCATTGCGTCTATCGCGGCCTTACGTTGTTGTGTGTGATCTAGAGTCTGGTGAATGTCATCTTGATTGACGAGGGTGGATACCCGAGCAGACAGGAGGTTTATAGTCGGGTTCTCGAACACGATGTTGGGTGGGATACATGTTGCTGCATTGCGAACCCTCGGCTCTGGAGAGTCTCTTAGAGCACCTACGAGTTGATTTGGGGGGTAGGTGACGCTCAGGCTATAATGGCAGGACCTGTGTGATGAGGAGAGATTGCTGAGTGGTCATGTAACGACTCGCCTATCAAGCCCTTGAGCAAACAAATCTGCGCCAGGGTCGATGTTGCGTCCGGGACTGACAGAGTGCACATGCTCCATCAGCCATCGAGTCAATGGTGGACCATTCCATGCCAATGGAGTAGATGTGTGGATCAGTGACCGAGAAGTGAACTCGACCGTTTGAAAACTACGCGAAAGATAAGTTCTTGGTCCAAAAAACAGCCTACATACCCACAGCATATCGATTTCGGATTCATAGTCTTGGATAATGACCTTTCTTTGTATACTTCCCTTCGCTGTCCTCTTCAGGGGCTTGTCGCCGTGTGTGATCAAGATCATCTCCTTGAAGATGCGGCTAAATGCAGGGGCGGTCTCGTTTGCCTCCTCGACCCACGGCCTTAGGGGCAAGCTAAGCCTAGAAATATTCAAACCGCACGGTGTTAACTCACCAGACCTTGTCTCTGAACTCTTGTACGGCTTGGTCGTTTTGTGTGTCTAAACGATACTCCAGTCGGGGTTCGACGAGGATACCAACCTGAGTGCGCTGGCGTCCGAACATGACAACGCCCTGAACCATGGGATTGGAGCTGATGATGCTCTCCATCTGTGCGGGGACCGTCTTCTCCCCAGAAGCCAGAACGATCACATCATCTCTCCTCCCCACACTGCCACCAAAATGGAATGTAAGCAGAGCAAAGCATAGATCACAGAGAACGAACTTACATCTTCCACATGTCCTTTGTAGGGTGCTTGACGAACAAGTCTGCGGTCGCATAACCTCTTACATCTGCGAGATTCTCTACGGCTACTGGATATCCATCTGTGCTCTATGTGGACGTGAGTCATCGAGGATGGAGAAACCGAAGGAGACACCCACTAATACATGACACTCGTACATGTCATCACCTTCGGGGATCCATCTCACATCTATGCCGTCAGCGAAGCGAAACCAGAGCCAATCACCATCGGCAATATCTTCTCTTGATGGAATTGTCGTAATGATACCACACTCGGTTGCACCGAAACCGGTGACGATAGGCACGCCAGCTGTTGAAAGTCTGTTTCCAACTTTCAGTGATAATGGACCACCACCGAATACCTGTAGACGATGAACGTCGCACTCGGCGGCCGAAGAAAGTGGGAAACATACCACAAGATCAAACGTTTTCAACAGGTTTACCACGTCCGGAGAAGTAGCCCATTGTTCCAAGAACGCAGGAATGCACATCAAGGTGTTGCATTTTGTCATGCACGCATGCTCAAGAATGTTGTCCGTTGTGGGCACAACCGGGTGGACATTCAGATCCATGATCGTCCGTGGAGGAAATAGAGCAGCAGTTACCACACAGGCAAATGGGACATAAAGTTGCATCATCAGACCGTAAATGTGGAATGGAGGAAGAGACATGACACCCATCCGGGCTGGACGGGGCATGTCGCGATAACCGAGAGTGGGACCTGGGATACAATGTGATCAGGATTCAGATAGGTTAGGGGATGAGCCGCCAGACTTACTGTGCGACATCCACTTGATTTGAGTCCCGTGACTAAACGGGATGGGTTTAGGGAACCCGGTGCTACCTGAGGAATGGAGATAGATTGCTGGAGAATTCAAGTCTGGAGACAATGCGAGAGAAGGATACGGGACGAAAGGGTCGGATGCACATTCACGACCCAGCTTGGGAAATGCATGACTCAGTGCGGGGATCTCGTCAATAGCCAATTCTAGACTCGACGCCCCCCGTCGAATGGCATCCATCAACGTTTGGTGCGTACTGTGCACCGTGATTATGCGTGAACAGCACGTCTTTCGTATCATGCTCACAATAGCAGCGGGAGAGTTCCTCGGGGAGACTAAGAAAGGCTGAATGAAAGTCAGGTGGGTCGTACGTTGAGTCAGACTGCAGTCACTTACCACTAGTCCTGAGACGAGCATTCCGGCTATCAGTGCGTGGTAGAGAAACGTGTCAATGGTCGCAATGAGCATGACAACCTGTCCTTCATTTCCGTGTCGTGCAGGACGCAAAGCGTGAGCGACCCGGTGAGCAGCGCGACCGAACTCAAGGAATGTGATATCAGTTGTTCCGCTGGAAGGCGCGTCATTGGCATAGACGTATAAAGGATGCGAGCCATTGTTTGCAATGTGGAAGTTCACCAAGTCAGCGAACAGCAGGGACCCATCTAGCGGAGCGAACGCGGGCATGAGATTGAGACGGGACGTGTCGTGGTGAAGGTGATTTGGGTGGGTCGAGGTTTGTATACACCGTAGAGTCCACAGCATGTCTGTGTCCTGCTTTTATCACAGAGCCCCTACAGGTCACAAGGACCGACGCAGGCATCTGAGCGCCGTTAGTGACTATAGTAGAACAAAGCGCCATAGTAGTAGTGTCTTCTGACGGACTCGGAGCCAGTGCCGCGGGAGTGAACTTCAAGCGAAGGACTCAGAGCTGACAACTTAGACGTAGTTCGGTAAGTCCTATATATGCCGCCCGCTTGTAGCCAATAGAATTTACCCTCCCCCCCACTCAAGTTGCACAACTCACCCTGCCCCAACGTTGGTCCCCACTCCGTGTTATGACACTCGCGCTTTTTCGCTGTTGGGGCCTGATAAGTATACAAGTAAAATCCATTTACTTCATCAGTACCTGTGGTCGTGATAACATTTTTATCATTGATACGGTGTGAGCGGCGCTGACCCCATCATCTACATATCACATTCTTGCTTGAAGGCCCATACAATCGGATTCCAATGATGATGATCTGTTCAAACTACCGTACTGAACTCGATCAAGTCGGTGAATTTTCTTATGCGACCTGGGGTAGATACACCGACGTTGTGGTCAAGGCACGCTACCGGACTTGTTCATCCACCGATGCCTGACTCGTCCGAGTCAAGCCCCGACAAGGGCACGAGTGATACGCAGGTCCGTGTTTCCGAGCCTTCGTGGCCACCCTCGGGCGATGAATATGGCTAAAGGTAGTTAATACACGACAGCAATTAATTGAACACTTGGTGGGGATCCCACGCCGATTGAAGCTTGGGGCAGAGAAGCGGACGTAACTTGGTCTTAACGACTCCATGGAGGATCCTGTCACGGAGAGCGACAGACCCGTCTCCGATGTTCGATCGATTCGCCATTTGAACGGCGCCAGGATTCGAGAACAAAGACTTGATCAGTACTGTATACCCACGATGCATACTCGTACTATGTGGATACCGTAACGAAACTCGCTTGATTTGGGGGCCATGTTACTGGTGGATTGTGGCAACCGAAGACAAGTTCAGATTGGTATGAAGAATGTACCCTCGTAGATCCAAAATTCACGGCGAAACATGGACGATGCCAGTAAGCAGCGCCGAGTTCTCGCGCCCATCGACGTGCGCTAGAGAGGTAACAGAAGCTCGCAAGATGATATGAACTAAGGATTGTTTTGTTGGAGTTTGAAGTGCGACGTACCAGCGCGATCGAATCATTGACTAGAACGACAGGTGAATCCAACGTTAGCGTTTAACATGCCCTGTGACATTCTGTATGTCAGTCTGTTGCATTGTTCCCTTAGCGAGTACTGCTCGTCCGTGTTTGCTAATTGGTCGAATCAGATGGAAGGATGTAAATGTCGCATGTTTCCCCCAGGTCTAGGACGGTTGAAAACGCTCGACGTGTGTGGCTGATGGTAGACAGAAATCAAGAAGTACTGTTTGACTCAAATTCAGCTGCACCTGGGCCTCCACCAGGAGTCTACCTCGTGTACAAGAGATTTAGCAGTGTTGTTTTGCGTCCAAAAGGAACATGGCGCATGGCTCGGGACTTGATGGAATGGCTCAGCAAGACTGGTGTGGATAAATAGGTTCTTGAAGCTCCGCTCCTACTGATCATGGGGCCATCTCCCTCCGGCATAAGACAAACAACCGGATGATCAGTGTATGCTAGCCATCCGCCATCCTCTGGGGAACCCATACCCCACTCCGTCCATTTCAACCGCTTTGCTGATGCAGAAACTAGGCGCCCTCAGAGGCACTGGCTGTAGTACTGGGTCGAATACCTGCACGTGTAAGGTGCTGCACAGGTCGTCGAGCCAGTCCATCCCAGACTTCCACTGCTGACTTGGATCGTTCCTTAACACCGTCACCAAACGACCCAGGTGATTGACTCACCATCGGCCATAGTGCGTCTGCGTCGCACCCCCGATCCGGCGTAGTCGTCGTCGCCGAGATCGTGCTCGGTGCGCTCGTGGTGGTGGTAGCACTGGCAGTGGTACTTCCACCACCCGCGCTCAAACCTGTATACGTCGACCGGATAGGTCCGAACGCTGGGACTCTACCTGTGATGGTGGGTCGCATACACCCAGAGTTAAGTAGTACATATGGTCTGTCCGGATATGCTCCTTGAGGCATAGACAACAGATCCATCTGAGTAACTTGGCGGAGCCAGCAGTCCAAAAAGTGCGTGATTGCCATTGCAACAGTGAAGGACGCGCAAATTCTGAAATCCTCAGTATTCATCCAACGTTTTGGGTAACGATTGGTCGACGAGCGAATCTGCCGAACATCGTAGTACCAACGGTCAACAGATGTGGACTGTTGGGCTACGACACCGGGCGAGCATCGATGTGGATGAAAGAAAAAGAGCCAGTGAGAGTGCCTTATCTGAACTCTCGGCCGAGCGTGGGGTTCCCTTGGACTATGTGTGGGATTGAGGTGACCGTGGCCATCCACCAAACGCACTGGAGGTGAAGCGTATGAGTATGTATTACGTAAGAATATTTCACCCACTCATATACCCACCAATTCGGGCTGTCAACCGATCCTCGTTCACAATGGCCGCAACACTCCCCACAAGACCCGTCGCCAATGCCACTACTACCACCGCGCCTTCCCCAGTCAAGAAGAACGACTCATACCCCTTCTATCTTGGCGGTCTCGCAGCAACCATCGCCGCATCTATCACCCACCCCCTCGATCTCACCAAAGTCCGTTTACAAGCCTCGGGCGATAAACGCATGATCGAGTCCATGAAGAAGACCGTCAGAACAGCCGGTTTCAGAGGTCTTTATGATGGCATCACGGGTACTTGGATGCGACAGATGAGCTACAGTCTTTGTCGCTTCTGGGCATACGACGAGAGCAAGAAGATCCTGGGCGCAAACCCACAGTCTTCCCCGTGGGTCTTGGCTGCTGCCGGTGTCATGGGTACGTGATCACCCCACAAAATGCCTTTTTGGCCCATCTCCCTGACCTGTCCTTGTAGCTGGCTCCATCGCTGGTGTGGTCGGTAACCCTGGTGGTATGTGTCCTCGTACCTTCTTGCACGCGTGCTGTCCCTCATTTCAACCCTCCCACAGAGGTCGTCATGGTGTGTGTTGCCCACTTACCCAATATCACATGCCTCACGCGTTCCTTTCCATTCCCATATCACGTGATCGTCTTCTCATCCTCCGCATCGATTCCGTGTCCTCGTGCCCACACGCTTCATCCATTTGCCGTCCATCTAGGTCCGCCTCCAAGGTGATTTTGCCAAGCCTCCTGAGAAACGTTTCAACTACAAGCACTGTTTCGATGCGCTCTTCCGTGTAGGTGCTTTTGTTTCGTTCATTGTTTCCTTTCTTGCATTCTTGTCACCTTCTGTCTCTTCCTCGTGTTTTTCGTTCGCATGTGGGCCCATCACACGATCGCATCCCGTTCCGTGAATTTGCGGCCCCCATGTCCGTGTTGTTCCGAAAGAGGGGTCACAACACCCCTTGGATAGGTCCTTCCCGCGCTAGGCAGTCCGGTGTTCCGTCTTCACATCCATTATGGTCATTGACCGCATGGACCTTCGGCGTTCGCATTCTTCATCCAAACATCATCGCGCAGAGAGATTTTCTGGGCCCGGCCTAGAATCATCCATTATAGCAATCGATCCTGTAGAAGGTCGACGTTAGCTAGCAAGAGAGGACGCACGAGCGACTGCGAGAGTATCAAGGATGGCGGAAGGCAAAGAACAACAACACATCGAGGAAAAGAAAATTTGCTTTTATATTCGGCATGACATCGCTTATCCAGCTCATCCCCACGTCTGTAACCCGGTCATCATTCTTATTCGAGATGCGTTACCTCCGCATCGCGCCGCACAACTGTGGGAAGGAGTCCGCTCTATTACCTCAGTCTCTAGTCCCCTTTCTCGCGTCGTGGTGTAATGACCTCAGGATTGGTTCGGTTGTATCACTGGCGGCCGCTCAAGGCCCTTGCCTCTGGGGTTGTGTGCTGGTACCGTCACGTCTGGGAATATGGGAGTGTTAACATCCACAAACTGACCCTGAAAAAGGCGCAGTCTTCTCCAAGTTAACAAGACTGGCTGATGACGCGCAGACGAGTGTAAGAATGACCTGACGAGAGGCGACGAATCTGGATACCTTTCCCATCAAGATACTGTTATCAGTCGGCGACGGACAGCCCGGATCAGCGCCGTGGGCTTGCTGATGCGGTGATAGGGTCACTCCTTTACAATATTACATATCACTCTTCTTATTTCTTCTCCTTTGCTTCTCATTTTCATTCATCTCCTTCCACTTGTAGAGACTTACGGATGCTAACATTTTTTTCCCGTTTCTCTCTGTTTGCCGTTGTGCTGGCTGCTCGTGTGGGATGGTTCTGATACGCGATCCTGGCTTGTATAGATGGTTCGCGAAGAAGGCCCTGCAGCGCTCGTCCGTGGTGTTGGCCCGAACGTCTTCCGAAGCATACTGATGAACTCGAGTCAACTCGCCTCGTGAGCACCGTCCTGCCTCGACGTGTTCCGTTTCTAACCCAGCCACTAGATATGACTTCTTCAAGTCTGAGCTTTTGAAGACACCCTACTTCGAGGACAACATCTACTGCCACTTTACTGCCAGTTTCGCCGCTGTATGTTCTTTAATCGGTTCCTTGCTGACTTGGAAGGAGATGTTGACGAGGTGGGATGTGACAGGGCACGGTAGCTACCACCGTCTGTTCTCCCGCTGATGTCCTCAAGAGCCGCATCATGAACGCGAGCGGACCTGGATCTAGTGTACGTTTTGTGTTTATATTACCCGACGCACTGACTGTATGCTCTCCTCCACTTCCATGCAGTCCACACTCGGCGTGATCCGGACATCGCTCGCGAACGAGGGCCCGATGTTTATGTTAAAAGGCTGGCTCCCCGCATGGACCCGTCTCCAGCCTACGACGATTCTCATTTTCCTGACACTCGAGCAGCTGAAGCGCTTGGTGGACTTGCAACGGGGCACGTTGTAAAGATGCACCGACCGTCCTCGCAATTGTAAAAACGTCGTTTTTGTGGTCTTTTTTTGTACTCGTGCTATGTTGTAGGTGTTACTGTGGCGTCACCCCTTCCTGCTCACCCTTGTCTGTTGTATGGTTATAACCCCGGGCCCTTCCGAACTTCCTCTTCTCCGTGTAGTACCCACCAATTGTTCACCCTTGCTCGTTTTGATCCAATCGTTTGATGGAAAACCTTCCTTCTGTGCTACACCATGCATACATTGTACATAGATTCGTACCAGATGGGTGTATATACATATGACGAGCGGATTGGATGGAAGCGGCCGTATGTAACTAGCAAAGTATATATACACTTTTCTTGTCGTCTATCATGGCAGTCCTGCCAGAGAGCCCCGGCAACGTTTCCACACAATCACGGACGTTCCGATCGCACCCCGCCGTGACGCCTGCACCTAGTACGACCTCCAACCGACCGTTTCCACGGCTCAGACGCAATCACTCTCTTCGGTTCTTCCATCCGTCCTACATGACCGACCGAGTACGACGACATTCGTGTACACTCTGACCTTCCTAATTCCGTCCTTGAAAAGGATTGGTGCCATCTTGTCCTGCAGGTCTCCCTTGTTCGGCTGTGGGGTTCTTCCCTGTACGGCGGGAGCGTCCAGGCAAAAACAAGACAGGTCCATGTCCCCGCTCTTCCGCGCACACTATGCTTTTCTCTCTCTCTCTCTCTCTCTCTCTCTCTCTCCAGCAATTGCATAGTGCTCCCGTGCGAGCTCTGCACCGAATTTTCTATTAGTGAGAAAGGAGGGCCGCCATCTGCTGATTCGTCCAAGGGTCTGTTTCCCCCCACCGAAATGGTTCTAGAAGAACTGACGATGATGGTATGTAACCGAGGTACGGCGAGGTTGGAACGCGATGGCCCATTGCTTGAAAAGTGGCTGTGTTGAACATGATCCTTTCGACGTTTTCGAGTCGTTGCCAAGGGTAGTGAGTCTTGCGAGTTCTCGTCATATCTCGGCTGCAGGACTCGGTTTCACGACGAGTGTGGAATCCGCATTACATAGACCCACTCGCGATAGACCGCGCACTAAACATGTGTGCACGCCAGGACCTTTTCTAACAGGGAGCCCTCTGATACTCCAGAGGAATATTTTCACAAGATTGGTAGACGAATGTATGTCAGTTCATCACACCATGTCACATTCCTACGTGTTGACAGTTCCAGTACAGCGCGCGTTCGCTGCTATAGACTCATCTGACAGGTGGACGTCGTAGACGTTCGTAGCTGTCTTCCCTGGGGCTCGGATGGTTGCGCTCACAAACACACGTCAGCAAAGTATTCGGACGCACAACGACAAGTTCCTGGGTTCACCACAGGTGGACTGTGAAGCAAATTCTATGAATGCGGTATGCGGGCCAGGCCAGTATATTGGATTCCTGGGCGAGTGGCACTTTATCGGTCTGGCGTCGGGTACGAGGATTTGGGGTTAATGACGCTCGACGATGTTAGGCATCCCCCGAAAGAAAACTCGTCGTATCATGGCTGATGACATCGAAGATGATCTGGCCCAGTGTCGTGTAGCCTGATACACGACACATTGAGTTGAGAAGATAAAATAAATATGTATGCCGAGTCACCGTTCGAAGTACATTTTTTTCATCAATGGCCCAGCGCTTGTGCTTGTCCGAGTCCCCGATTTCTACCCAAAATCTTCGTTCAAACCTGATGCATGTTATCTCCGAACGGTTCGAATCGAATCGCCTCCGATTGGTTCGCGTCCCCTTCCACGACCTGATCCTGCCTCCGGGAAGACATCCACGAATGCAATCGCGGACACGGCCGCGTTTTGACTGGCAATGGGTTGCGACCACACCCGAATCCGGTGTCAATCCCCTGACAGCCGCGACGGAGGTCCATCTCGCTTTGTGGAGAAGCGTGATAATGGAATCTAATCCATTTTGCCACATTTCACAGTGATTATCGATTATCTGTGATTATCTATGAGGTAAAATGAGGCAAAATGGATTAGATTTCATTATCACGCTTCTCCACAAACCGTGATGCTCACGGTCATACAGCTCTCGCACGCCGATGATAAACCGAGGCATCATGGGGAATATGGTACAAGGCCAGGAATAACAATGAAGTGCTGGTTATTGGAAACGCATATTGGGCTATAAAAGAAATATTGTAAAACACGTTCCTAGCAACTGTTATCCCACTGCAGGGTCCATTGTTTTTTTATTAGTTTGAATGTCCACTGCCAGTGGTACTTCAGCCGACATTGGTGTTGGATCTGTTGTGCGAGCTTAGATAAATGTATGCATTACTAAGCTATTGTACAAGCCGCGCTCGGCCGAGACATAGACAATATATTTGCTATGTCCCCCAGAATGTAGGAATATATATGATTAGCAACACATTCAGTACACTAGTATAATAGACAGTGTAGTATAGGGGAAATATCAGTCGTCCTGATTCTCTCCCTACCATCTCGCTTCGACTCTCACACCTCGTACTCTGCGCAAAAGGATCTTATCTTTTCCGTCTTTCGATTCCGGATCTGGGGTTAGCTCGTTCTGCTCGTTCTGGTTAGTCCTTTCCATTCTCTTGTATGTGTATGTAGATACGCGACTAATTCCCCAGTCTTGACTCTTGATATACCTATTTTTCCTCCTCGTCTCCTCGTCTGGTGGAGATCATAGTGCAGGAACGATATCTTGGGTCGTCGGGAGAGCAAGTTCCTGCCACTGACAATCGGTTTCCAACGACAGACGTTGGCTTTCAACGATTGCGGCAATCACTACCAAAGATCTGGACACATAACAGAGATGAATAGCTAGACTATTTACATTGCTGTCGGAGAGATTTGCTCTGTGATACAAACTCATAATGCTCTGCTCATATTAGCTTTTCACCCCACTCCCTCCCAACATTCCTGCCTGCTTCCACGCAATCACCGACGCTCACACCCGCCACGCCTGCACCTACAACCTCCATCCGACCGTTCCACGGTTCAGATGCAAGTACTCTCTTCAGTTCTTCCATCCGTTGTACATGACCGACGGTGTACAACGGTATGCATTTTATATGCGTGTGAACTTTGACAAACAAGGGGGATGGAAGGGGCCGATCGAGCTGACAAGAGAGCTCAGAAAGAACGGAGGGGACATCGACTTCTGGAGGTGTTGACGGGTCGGAGATGTAGGGACCACCGAGTATCACCGTCATCTTAACGATGGGTTGGTCGCCGGATGTTGTGTCCTGGGCTGCAGTCACGCACGAGTCAAAGATACAGCCTAGAATGCCTGAGCCATTGGTTGTAGAGTAGCCATCTACTGGTCGGGGTACAAGGTAGCCAAACCCATCCGGGTGAAGTTCAGGCGACGTTGATGAAGAAAGAGGGGATAGGAGGTTGACAACCGTGACGGAAGAGTAAGTGTTGGCGGTGAGATGAGGGAGCGGTGTTGCTGATGAGAGTATCCCTTCCAATTCGTAGAGTGGAAGGGCAGAGACGACATGCGTTGCGAATAGGGTTTCGGATGATGTCGTTATCTATGCAAGGTTTAGAACTACGATATAACCACGATAAATATCATCACCTCGAATCGACTTTTGCTTGTGTCAAGGCTAAGCCCTGTAACGCTCACCCCACCCCACATCTGTATGTTAGGCTGTTTCTGAAGGTAATCAACCAGGGCATCGACAAGCATTCCAATCCCATCCTTGAATGTGTACACAGAGACACTACGCATCTTGTCCTGCAGATTTCCCAATTCATAGGACGTGTCTTGGTTTGATTGTGGCTTCTTCGGTGCACGGAAGAAGCCAAGTAGGACAGAACCATGTCCACGCTCTTCCGCATCCCACATGGAAGGAAAGACGGCGCGCATACTAAGCTTTCGAGAGTCTGCAGCATATATTCCGTGGATGAAAGCGCTCCCGAAAACCCGTGCAAACTCGACACCAAATCTTCTGGTGAGAAAGGCGTCTACCGATTCGTCTTCGACTCCTGATGGTCTGTTTTCCCACCAGAATGGCTCTATAAGAACAGAAGAGAGGAGTATACCAAGATGCGCCGGCGAAGCTTGGAACGAACTGATGACCCCCAACGGCGAGGTTGGGATGCGGTGAATCCCCTGCGAGCCAGGGATATGCAAGAAACGATTCCGTGCAGCGGCGGAAGTCTTGGGTATACTAACGATCGATGAGGTCAAGTCTAGAAGATGGATCTATGTTCGCGAGCGCCATAAATCACGCTGCCGGATCAGAGATTGGAAACGCACTAATTCAAGAACACTAAGAGCATTGGGGCGTAGGGTTCGCGGACCTGCTTCGAAGAGGACATTTGCCTCCTCTTGAGTTCCAGAAGGGCTTGTGTAGCTGAATTTAGCTCTCTCCGAACGTGCCCACCCTCCGAAACTTGTATCCTTGTTTATGATAGTGATGAGTGCGGTCGGAAAACGTCGAGATAGATGATATGCAGCTGAAAGGCCAGTCAAACCACCGCCAAGTATTGCTATGGACTCGAGCTGCATCGTGAGGAGCTGGGCCACAGACAATAGCTACCATATATACCCTTCCAGGCGTTGAAGCGATTTGAAACGTGTATGTAGTGGTTCCCGACAAGGCATGTGGTTCACATTGGCACACGACACAACGATAAATAATTTAGATTGGGTTATGACACGTACAATCGCCTTACGGATGGTGTCGAGACAGATTACGAGTCCAACTGAGGCTCTGAGCGATTTACGAGAGAAGCGGGTGAGCACATTCAAACTGTGCTCGTTCGAGCTGGTATATTTTATTCTGAAACTCCCGAGAAACTAGTGCTACTTTAGAAGCAATTGCTAATCACAGGCTACGATTCTCACGACTGGAAAAACGTCCATGTGAACATAATTATCCAAGACTAATGGGATTTACCTGTTGATGGTGAAGTTGATATGTCCGTGATTTTACTGCCAACGGCGGTGGATGCCATCGATGATTATCCAGTGTCCCACGGATCCGCGGCAATTCCCGGTCCGGTGAATCCAATCCCGAGAAGTTCCTCCCACCATGGCAACTGCGCCCAACTTTTGGGGAGCTACAATCATGTTTTAATTCTGCTTGCGCCGCCTGGAGACCGCTATAAGCTTATTCTGGTGAGTAATGTTCCCTTTAGTGGGTCAAAAAAAGGTCATGGGATGAACGAGGTTCGCGATGGGCGCATCAAACACTTCGGAGTCAGTCCTTATTCCTTGCCTGAGTCAGCTTAACCTCCGGAAGAGGAGAGATACCCGAGGTTCGCGGTCTTCTCGCTCTGTCCACCTGATTGTGCGTGCGACTCTTGGACGCTTGTGACGTTGCCCAAATGACTTCATGATTTGTGTTCTCCCGGACGATATCCCCTTGCAGAGGCTCAGTTTCTCCGATCACCGTCAGCTCCCTCAGTTATAAAGGCCCCTGCTGCCATGAGCATGTCACTCATCAATCATCCCGAGTAACCAACCGCGGATTTCACCAAGCATGGCCCCCACTACTGGTCTCGAGTTCCCTCCACTCGATTACTCGCTCCTGTTCTCTGACTTGATTAACTTTCATATGGAAAGAAACCCTTCTGTTCCAGTCTTCGTTTACGCGAACGAGAGCGTTCCCGACACACTGACTGAAATCTCGTTTCTGGAATTCGGTCGAGCCACTCACCGAATCGCACATGCTCTTCGCCCCTTTCGCCAAGGTCTAGACGGAGAGGTTGTAATGCTTATTGCTAATACGGACACAATATTGCACCATGCTGCTGTCGCGGGCTTGTCAATTGCTGGATGCATTGTACGTTCATCTCTCTCTATTTTTGGTTCTGTTCTCACATTCCGCTATAGCCATTCCCGGTCTCGCCGAGGAATTCGGCTCCAGCTGTTGTTAATATGATGAACAAGACCAATTGCACACGTATCGTAACGCTTGATCACGCTCATAAAGTGCTT
>JBBPMQ010000333.1:0-22354 GCA_038090375.1 Boletus rubroflammeus | reverse complement strand
ATTGTACAGAAAGGGGGGCAAGGCGGAAGGGTTTTTGCAAAAAAAGCCCCCCCCCCCCCCCCCCCCCCCCCCGTTATCCCAGAAGACCCGAAATGAAATGGGTGTTGGTTTAACTGAGTTCAAATGGCTTTATCTGTCACTTACCCGATTTCTGATTCCAGCAAACCAGTTACAAGTATGTAAGACGCTTCGATCTCACGTCGCTTAGCGGCCTCGTGTCTGCCTTATAATGTTGTCAGAGCTCCAATGTTGTAAATGCCCATGCCCGGTGCTTGCACCAATCCAGGCCAACACGCGCACTTGGCCAGGCTGTAGCGCCGCTCGTTCCTTATATCCGTCACCTTTCTCTCTGTTTCCTCTTTTCCAACTCCTGCGAGGGTCCTTAACCAGTCCCTTTCGCTCTCGATCATCATGTTGGTGGTCGGTCTAAACTCGACATGCGACGTCTGTCTCGAGTGCTACACCAGTGGAGCCAACGTGCCCCATGCCATCACGTGCGGTCATGTCTTTTGCCAAAAGTGAGCCCATTGCCATCGTCTCGAGGTGACGATCGAGAACTATCGAACTGAACACCCAATGCTAGATGTCTCGATCACCTCGTGCAGCCCAAGTGTCCCCTCTGTCGCGAGCGGTTCTCACCCCGTGACATTCGAAAGCTCCACGTGGACCGTGATCCCTCCACGGGAACCGTCGAGCCCCCCTCGGAACCTGTAGTGGTAGCACCACAGATTGACAACGAATCTCAACGTCTGCTCGACAGCATCGCAGGTATCGTCAACGAGGGCGGGAACCTCAACAGGATTCGGAGAGTGATCGATGAGTGTAGAGCATACTACAAGTCGCAGCCCGGGAATCAGGTGCTTCTAGTCCATCGTTTCTGATCCCTGAACGAGCGATCTCATATGTCCTTTCTCCAGTATACCCCCGTCAGGGTCAGTTGCCTCTTGCTACATAACCTGTTGGAGGCGCAGAGGAAACGGGTCATGCAAGCGGAACAGCTACGTGAAGCAACCGCTGCACGTGACGAAATACGCGATCGCTTAACGTCAGAACTCGAAGCGGCTCAGGTCAAGTACGAGGACTTGGAACGCACTAGCCGCGATGAGAAAGAAACCGCGCTTACCATTGAGAAAAGTCTCAGGGAGCATTATGATCAGATGAATAGCTTTTGGAAAGGGTGGGTATTCCGTTACGGTATCTTATCTATTGCTAACGTGTTAGTTGTAGTCAAGTAAGTAGATCCATTTATCTTCGCGTCATCCGCCTAAGGATCGTCTTCAGATGGAGTCTGTGAATCAAGAATGTCGGCTTTTACGCGAAGAGCTTGATCGATCCCGTTCAAGTGGGACAACGGCTCCACCTCGAGCGATTGGGCTTCAGCATTTCCACAGGAACGGGCCAAAACGTTCATATTCGGACAACGGGGACCTGACTTTGTCTCAAGTCGAGACGACCAAAGGCAAAGTCATCGATGAGTATGACTTTCGTCTCTCACCTCTTGCAGAGATCGCTGCTCCGTTGGTTTCAACTGCGCCTTCCTTGATGGCTCTTGCCGACGATTCTGATCACGAGGAAATGGCAATGGCAAAGCGGATCAAATCACCTATCCAAGAGGAGCCCGAACCAGAGTCTGAACTCGAAGATTCCGGCATCGCCACCGCGATGGCGCATCCATTCCCTGCACACCTTCAGCCGCAAACGAACAAAATAGATCCCATACCCATACCATCTCGAACTCCGCCGTCTCGCCAGTCGAGTGCCATGGCAATGTCGATTACCGCTGATCCATGGCCATCATGTATCTCCAGTTCCAAGCCACGAGACGACGTCGTCATGAGCAGCCGACCCCCATCTCCCATCCGTCGATATTCTTCGGATCGCATGGCGATACCGCAAGGTCCCCGTCCCAGCAAGGACGCTTACACGCGCGAGATGACGGATCTCAAACGACGGGATTCCACCGAGTTGGTGACCAAGGACCCACTCGTGTCAAAGCTCCATGACCTCCTCGACAGCCCTAGACCCGCCTCGTCACTTCATGGACACATGCAACACCGCGCGGATATCCCGGAGCCAACGCTCCCGCGACCTACCTCGCGTCTGGCGACCCCCTCTCGCCCATCTTCTACTGCACAGCTTCCCGGCTCCTCATCGACGTCGATTGCGCATTTCCCGGACGATCCTTGTGGTGCGCCTGACCGGAAGCCGCTGGTGCGTGCCAGTGATGTTGCCATGCAAATGGAGAAGGAGAGGCTAGAGAGAGAACGCCGTCGTCTGCGTGAAACCTCCAACTCACTCAAGGATGCCACGAACGTCCCGGTAGATGCCTATCATCTCACCCGCCACAGGTCCATTGGCGGCGGCAGGACCAAGGGCACGTACTATGCTCCCGCAGAGACATTTGTGTAATCGCCTTGTCATGCTTCCGAGTCATCGTCGTCGTCTGCCTTCTTTTTTTTCTGTTTTCGCATCTCCTCGGCACATGATTGACAAACATTCGGACATCCTAGAACGCAATGGAAAGCCCCCCCCCCCCCCCTTTTTTTTTTCTTTTCTCGTCATCAGCTTTCCCATTATGTTTATGGAGGCTTTGGGCTCGACCGAATGCGCTCGGTTTGGGGCAATGGCCGAGTAATGTATGTAACGTAATCGCGATACCTTGTACCCTTGCCAGGAGCGTGCGCTGTGTCGTGAGTTGTAAGATAAGTTAATTGCGTGTGTACGATTTAGGTTTCTCTCTTTGTCTTATATGTAATGACTAGCTGTCGAATCGTATCGACATTGTTTTCGCCATGCTCAGTCGAAAGAAAATCCGGCAGGTGTAAAACCGGAGTGTAAACAAAACCTACTTCATCATGGATGCATGAGCTAGTTGACATACGGGGCGTAGTATACATGATCAGCATAGACCAACAAAATGCTACAATGAGAGTCCCAATCAAGAAAAAAAAAAGGCATCACCGCTCACGCTGCACACCGCAACGCCGCCCCACAAAACTGAGCCACCAAGATATACAACAGCAACAAGCCGACCAACACCGACAGGGCCATAACCTTGCTATTCTTCCACCACATCTGTCGTCGTACCGTTCGGGCGCCGCGTCGGAAGGCGGTCGCTTGGGTGGCCATGTTGTCGGTTTTGTCGAGGAGGAGCTCGATGCGTTCGCCATGGCTGAGAATTTGTTCGACGTTTTTGACCATGACGTCTTTGACCTGGTTGAGTTCTGCTTGTGCGCGGGCGACTTCATCGACGGGTGGGGAGGTGTTGTAGGTGTGCATGAGGGAGGCGATCGTGGGCGAAAACGAGCCTTGGAGGCCGTATGTCGGCGTGGAGCTCAACACGGCCGCGGAGGAGGAAGGGAGTTCGGTGAACTGCGTGGGGGTGGCGTGTAAGCGGCGGATTGGGCACAAGGAAGGTGAGACGGATCAAGGATAACGGGCACGGACATACCTTGCGTTGCAATTCGACTAGAAACGCAAACGGCGTTGTACTGTACTCCGCGACAAATCAAAAACGTGTTTATTCGGGAGGTGGGAGAGGGATACTTACCGTCCGGCTGCGTCGTCTGCCATGACGAGGTAGACGAAACCACGTTCGGAGATGTAGTGAAAGAGGTATTGGTCCCAGGCATAGGTGAGTTTGCTGTCGTTTGGGGGTATCTTTGATAAGATGGTTTGGGTCGCTGCGATAGGTGACTTTGATGAATGAAGGAGGGGAGAGAAGAGTGGGGAGACTCCATGCCTTGTGTAAAGTCTCGTGCGCCGGGCTCCTGGTATTCGGCAAGCACGACGGGGCCTCGTGCAACGAGTGCGGTCAACTAGGAGCGACGTATGAGGACTCATTCTACAACCAGAAAAAAAGACGTCTAGTACGCACCAGAGACATTGATCAAGGTCAAGGTAAGGCTAATAAGGCAGACTTTAGCAGTAGTAAGTACTTACGAATCAAGGCTGACCTCTTTCGGATGCTGCCCTCGTGAGAGTTCCCACGACCCTTCCACGACACCAACTTTGTGGACGCCACTTGGACTTTGAACTTGTCCAACCTCAAAACTATGGTACGTGTCCCGCGAGTTTATCGTTCTTTTCGTTGCTGACGGGCTTGTGTACCCCTTGTTCAGTCCGACTCAGACGTCTCGACTCGTGCTAGTAGCCCGTCGAATGGCAAGGCAAACGCCGTCGCCAGACCCCCCGGTGCTCAGATTCGGTATGTGGACGGCAGGAAATTTGTCGCTGGCGAATGCACTGAGTGCGCCTTCTTTCGACTGTAGCCGACGTGCGGCCGGTTCACAAGCCTCAAAACCCAACTCGACTCGCGCAGCTGGTGCAGGTGGTTCGTCGGGCACGATGCTCAAGCTTTACACGGACGACTCGCCAGGGCTCCGAGTGTATGTGTTGTTGTCTGAATATGGCGGAATGCGTGCTGACGACTTTTTGCCAGTGACCCTTATGTCGTCCTCATTCTTTCGCTCGTTTTCATTGGCTCCATCTTCTTCCTACACATCTCCGCTAAAGTTATACGGTCGTTGACCAAGTAATGGATTTTTATACCTATCGATGTGTGCTGTAACGAAATGGATGCGTTGCTGAGAATGGCATGATGATTGGCTCAGGATGTCGCTATTTGCTGCGGAATAGGGGAGATGACCCGACATGGATTGCTGCGCGGGCAAAGGCCTCGTGTGACTGACCCGACCATGTCCGAGCAACTGACAAGATACACCTACTGCGCCAACGTAACCACCCTCGCATATGCCACACGCGTTCTCGCCAGCTCCCCATTCCTCATCGTCGACTGCGAAGGCAAGAACCTCGGCGCGACAGACGGGGTCCTTTCCCTCATGTGCATCGGCACCGCCAACGCCGAGCACATCTTCGTCTTCGACGTCCTCGCCCTCATATCACGCGACGCCCTCGCCTGGCTCCGCCTCGTCCTCGACCTCCTCGCAGACCCCTCCCTAAAAAAGATCATGTGGGACTGTCGGAACGACTTTCTCGAGATTTTGGCCGCTTATGGGGTCGCACTCCAAGGCGTGCTGGATCTCCAACTCGCAGAGATCGAGTCCCGCGCGTTATTGCGGGGCGAAAAGGAGTGGAAGCGGATCTCGCGTTTAGCTGCCGGCGGTCGGCGTCTGCCGCTCCGCCTCGTCAAGGAGAACCCGGAATTATTCTTGGGCGTACATAGTTTGCAGGGTATGGACGCGTGTCTTCGGGAGGCGCAGCTGTTGACGACGGGCAAAGACCGTGAGTACACTCGATGTGGTTTATCCACCATACTCGTTCGCTCGTTCGTCTGGGCTCACCCGTTTTTTGTTTTGTAGCACAGGTGGTCGCGATGCACAAGACGAACGGTTCGACCATTTGGCTTGGACGACCACTCGTGCCACAACTCCTCCAGTACGCAGCACACGACATTGAAATGATAGGGGCACTCTATGAGCACTTTAAAGCCAAATCCTGGATCACACCTCTCAACGAAGATGCCCTGGTAGACCAAAGCATGCGTTACGCGTACTCGTCCTATTACCAAGGCCGCGTCGCAGAGGACCACGTCTTTGGTCCCTCTTCTCTTCTCCCGCTCGATGTCCTTCGTGAGCCGCGCGGTCTGACGGTGCCGTGTCACGGCTGCAACCGAATGCAGTCGCTCCATTGTTTTACGATCAATCGACGGGGAAGGAAGATCGTGGCGCGGACGAACATATGTCGCGTCTGTCAGATCAAGTTGTTGATTAAACAAGTCAATTACCCTGTTTCCTGGGTCAATGTTACATCCTACGTAAGTTTGATGACGATGGCTCTGTGTTTGAGGTGGCTGATGCTTGTTCCGTGTAGACTTAGTCCTATATGTTACTGTGATGACTGCATCACCCCTCCACTCATGAATGTACCACACGTGCTTGTCATAGACAAGTTCCGTGGACGACGAAATGTATGCACTCACTGTCATGTTTGTCATGTTTGTCATGTACCCCCTTACCTTGGCTGTTGGCGATATATGGACATCGTATGCTGAATCACTTGCATAGTTGTTCTTGTAAAGCTAGTATGTTGTTTTGATGTATAACAGGACTTGATCTCGTCTTGCTTTTAACCTATACGCGTTTTCTCCCACTCTGCTTTGTCAAGGATCTAGGCCGTGTGTGTCCGCCGGCAACATGGATTTCCCCTCCGATGTTTGCTAGCCCAAAACGTGGAAATATTGACCTGTTTTTTGTGCGCTGATTGGCATACAGCTGCAAGGAGGCAATGGGATCCGGAATAAAGCCAGTCAAACACGAGAAGAGACAGCGCTACAGATAACGAGAACCAGCAGAGACAGAAAAAAGGGACTGAGCGGCGGGTACGCAAAGGATGTTTTGTTACAGTGAAATAGTTCGACGTTGTGCCAGCCCAATTCTGTTGAGAGAACGCATGCGCAAGCGTGTTTTCCTTGCAATTTACGCGGTGATCGCGAACGCATTGGTCTGCGATGATCCAGTCTTCGTGGGCTAATCACATCATATCTGAATCAGCAAGGAAACACAAGGCTCCGCATGTTCCAAAAAACATGACGACATCTCGGGAATGAGTACACGGTCGAGATAATACACGTCGCAAGGAGACGTCGAAGTTGGCGAATCATACGTGTAGGTGATGTAATTGGAGGGGTCGCGCTTGCGTGCGCATCAGCTAGCGCCGTCCGGTCGGTGCGATGTAGTGAGACGAACAGTATCTCGTCGCGAGAGTCTGCGTGGGGGATGCGTAATCGTAGAGGGCGGTCGCCCGTGCTGGAACAGATGACAGTGCCTGTAAAAGGGTGAGACGACACGTCGAAACCACGCTAGTAGCTGTGGACAGCACAGTGGGTACGAGAGTGGTGAAAGGCATCGCAGACCTGCATCTTTGATTGCAAGGAAATGGGGGAGTTATATCCTAGTCGGTGAAGGATGCCTACATAAACCTTCTTGGTTGCTGAGATCAAAAAGTCCGTTCGCTGATTATGGGCAATAAGGAGTGACGAAACGAAGTCGAGCTTCGCATCCAAAAAGTCTATTGCGAACTGAGCGGCCGAAGCTAGTCGACGTCCTGGTCGAAGTGTCTGCGCTGATAACTGACAACCCATTGAGCAGGGATGCGTTATCCCTGATCAATAGTTGTTAGCCGCCAGAATTGGAGGGAGGTTATGAAGCCAAGCTAGAACTTCTAGGGTAAACGGCTGAGGTGCAGACGAGCATGAAGCGGCGTAGACGTAGCAGTCGCTCCAAGCAAGCGACGGCAGACACGCGATGGAGCCCTACACAACGTACGAGACGGTGCAAGGATCTGGCGAGGTCGGTAAAGCGGGTAAAATGAAGAGTAAGGAGGATGGAGCACAGCACTGGCTTACATACACTTGTCTACAGTCTGATATCAAGGCGATCTCCGACGTGCTCCTCCTGCTGTTTCTCTCGTACACGCCATTCTCTTGAACGATCTACGCTCATGTCCTGGCAAGGTGCACCATCGTGCTAGATCTCCCCAGCGCCCGTTATCTGATCTCTCATCCCAGCATATGTCGATACGAATCTGCTTGGAAGCGGCAAGGTCCAAAGGGCCGCCATTCTAGGTCAAAAGGGTGGTGTATGGGCAATCTCGGCCGGATACAAGGTATGCAGTTCTCCCTCGCACACCAGCCTGGGCTGATGCCTCGCTCTAGCTCTCGCCTGAAGAACAAAAGGCCATCATCAAAGCGTTCGTCGACGTAGCAGCGACACAAGCGGGCGGGATTCGTCTGGCCGGACAAAAGTTCTTCACTCTCCAGTGTGACCCGGATCGCGTGTACGGAAAGAAAGGGGCAAGTACCGCTGAGATGATTGGTCCCACGACCACCTTCGGCTGATAATACCCTTGCTTTCCTTATCCTAGCCTGATGGGTGTGTCTTGGTCAAGACGAAACAGGCGATTTTGGTTACCGAATACGTTGCACCGACCCAGGCGGCAGAAGCTACCCTTGTGGTCGAGGGTCTAGCGGATTATCTGAAGAGCGTAAATTACTAGACGTGATTCCCTGACGATGTTGGCACATGTGTAGGATGCGACAAGGAAGAACTTTTGTATTCATAAATCCCATGCTAGTAGTGTGAAGCGTATAATCTATCCAAGCCTATTAGCATCAGGGCACTTGACTCTGCCACTGGACAGTCCCACAGTGTGTCGTTCAAGAGTACTTTCCACTATGTACAGTGACGTGTGGTGACGGAGATGGAGTCGAGAGTGACGAATCAGGGGTGGGGATGGGTGGAAACGCGATGCGCTGTCCGGCTCCACGAACTGTCCTGGGCCAATGGTGAGCTGCTTTCCCGGGTCAATAGTCGGCAGCGGTCAGGCGGGACTCGAGGCTTGAAGGGTCACTGCGGACGCAACTGGTGGGGACATAGTCCGGCTGCAGCAGTTGGTCGGCGAGCGCGAGCTGCGCTACTCGATGAGCCAGCGAGTGCGGGAGGTGGCGCGATGGGTCACCTCCCCTCGCTTGTCCAAAGACATTGTACTTGCCCCAAACCCGAATGGCTCATCCTCTCAGCGCGAGTCTCTTCGATCGAGTTGTCAGCATATTTTGAAAATTTGTTCTGACCCGGACCCAGAATAGGTTGCACACAGGATGCTGTACTCTGCAGGATGAGAAAGTTTTCTCAGCGCTCAGGACTTCACAGCAACTTCACAGCGGACTTTATAACCAAGGACTGCTCAAAGTTGTGGTCTCGGACGACAGTAGTCACCGCCATGCCTAGATCTCCCCAAGACGTGTACGCAAGGTTGTTGTCATCTCCTCGTGGTTATCCCCTATGGACTCCTGAACCGAGCAACGAGCTTTTGATGGAACGCCGAGATGGTCTCAGAATTGGTGATGTCGGCGTTGTCATTCCCGATGATGGCGGGTTTGATATCTTTTTCAACATATGCTTACCTCGGGATCATCCTTTCCACCGTCGCTATGGCGTTCCCGAAGGTTTTACTTGCATCGATCAAAGCGAATTAGACATCAGGACCATTCCCAATGCAGAGAATCCTGACCGTATTATCTCATCTCCTTCTGTAACGCGGGTTGGGATGGCTGAGCCATCGAGTAACGCTCCACGGAGGTGCGTTTTTTTGTCACTGAGAGAGAGAGAACGAGACCACCTGATTACATCAAATATTCCTCAGAGACGAATCGAGCGCTCTAACGTATAGATTCAACCTATCCTCCAGTGAAGGCGCGCTCCTCATCCTTCCAAAAGGTGCTGAACGATACGACCTCCTAAACGACGGACTCTTCTTGGAGCAAGCGAGTCGACATGGCGCAGAGTGGTATAATTACGCCGTGGACCGTCGCCATCGCATCATCAACCACGACTCCCTTTATTTGATTACCGGAATTTATAAAACACGCTCTTGGTCTGTTGCAGCATTCGAAAACGCCACGGGAAACGAACATTACACGGCCCACTTCAAGCAGATAGAGGGGGATAGTTCTGCACCGACGTATAGCTGGGAGACTACACGTGCTTTGGACTGGCGTGTTGGGCCTTACATCGACTATGACATTCCGAACCAGGCTGTATTCATTCGCGGGTTCAAAATCGCGTTACGGAGTGGACTTTTACGCACCCGGATCAGCGTCGAGGCAGATGTCCCATCTACTCGACCCAACCCTGCGAAATGGTCCAGCATCGTTCCAAGCAACTCTCGGCTGCGTGATAGGCTGACAAGGTTAACGAGGGACAGGGACAACAATATTTCCCAAACTACCATGCATAACGAGGCGGCGACTGACCTCGGCGAAGCGCCACAGCAAAGTGACGTTCCGGGTCATGGTGGATTTGATGGCATGCATGTTGAAATCCAACGGGTACCAGATGTACCTTCGGTGGGTACTTAATCTTCGTACAATATGAAGGCCAGTGGTTCTGACGGTCCTGATAGGCATTTCATCCCTCAGACGCTATCAATCAATACTTGTTTCGCAATGTCAGTTACACTGTCACATTATGGATGTGATCAATAGACTCGTCTGTTTCAGGAACCTTCTGCGAACATCGCAATCACCCACGACAATCATTGGATTTCAATCCTTGAAGATGTGAGTCCTTGGTCTCGTGATCCACTGTTCACATACCAAATCTTGACCATGACGTCCTAGGGCTTGCTTACGCCAAAAGAGCTTGGGGAGGAATCTCGTCTCGAGACAGTACTCTCTCAGAATTATCGTATAGTCTCACGCGAAGGTAAGGATGTCATTACTGCGTCATCGCGACTACTTATGTATATTCCTTGTAGGGGTTCTATATTTGGAGAGCAAAGGGTCAGTTTTTGTCTACAAGAAACCGTTCACGAATTTGAACGTGGAATAGTGATCCGGATGCATTGGATGACAACGTGCCATATGCTACCGCTGAAACGGATCCGGAGGAAGCTGATAATCAAAGTCCTCTGACGAGTATAAGCAAGATGGATTCTCAGACGAAAGCAGACCCTCAGCATACGCGGAATATTGCTACGCGGATCGTATCTATCGCACTGAAGAAGATGGACCAGGATGCTGGACTACGAGAGATTGGTGCTATTTTGCACAACATGGTGGAATTTGATGATGCTTCGCTGTATGCATCTCAACTATGGATCCTATAATCGCCATTTTTGACTCTTCGCTGGTAGGGGCATGACAACACCCTCGCCGTTGGTGCTACATGGGCACGCAGGAATCACTACGTTTGTGGCATTTCTGCCTGGTAGTGACCGTATCCTCAGTGCATCCGAGGACGGGACCATTCGATCGTGGAGCGTACCCGACGGTGATCAGAAGGTCATCAAGAAGATCCTGGTCCTAGCAATTGTTGTTTCATCTGATGGGCGACGAGTTGCAACTGGAGGGAAAGACGGAAAGGTCAAAGTATGGGATGTATCAATGTCTGAGGAGATCTCTCAGTCAGCTGGGAGTCACTCCAGTGCTGTGAGGTCGCTGTCCTTTTCTCCAGATTCAAGCCGAGTTGCAAGTGGCGCGCAGGATGGCTCGGTGTCGGTGTGGCACACTACAACGGGCGAACGAGTGGCCGGACCGTTCAGAAAGCACGTAAACTCCATATGTGGGATCTGCCACGCTCCGGACGGAAGGCGAATCGCAAGCTGCGACAAGGTTATGGTCCACATTTTGGCAGGTAATTCTGTCATTATGTCGATGATGATCAAGAAAGCATGGTCCCTGGCATGGTCGCCTGATGGTGATGGACTCTTTGTTGGGTGCAAAGATGGCTCCATCAAGTACTTTAGTCCCTCCACTGGCGGACTGCTCGCTGTATGGGTTTGCCACAGTGACGCTGTTCTCTCTATCGCATTGTCACACAGCGGTAGATTCTTTGCCTCAGCCTCACGCGACGGCACCGTCCGCCTTTGGGAAACAACTACACGCAACCAAGTTGGTGCAACACTTCGACACAATTCCCCTATCCACTCCATCGCTGTTTCTATGGACGATCGTCAGCTCGTTAGTGGTGCATGGGACTCGTGTGTCCGTCTATGGGATTTGAGGGAGGTTGCCCCTTCACTTTTTAAGGACCCGCCCAAGCCGCCCCTACCAAGTGATCTTGCGGTATGTTCCTTTTTGTCTTAATGTCTATGCTAGCTAATTTATCTAACTTGAAGCCCCTACAGCCAACGGATACTCGTCCTCAACTCACATCTGAGCAAAAAACATTCACTTTGAAACACGACGATGAATACAATGAAGAGGAATCCTCACGAAATTTGGTAGGTGAACTGCTTCTAGGTCCTCTCAGTGTGCAAATTATTCTAGTTTTCTACACAGGCATATCGACCTGTATGTTGTCTTTGCCTTTTTGATGTTTTGGTTTTATTCTATCATGTCATCTAGCTATTGACCACTGACACCAAATACGAGACAACAACGAGACACCCGACGTTGGATTCACCACCTGTGAGTGAGCTCTGCATTACCACTCTAGTCCACTGGCTAATGACAACATATTTATCTTGGAACAGCCACTTGATGTATGTTGCCATTTGCCGTCATAGACAGACACTCATCTCTGTTATTCTAATGGAAATGCACTATAGGCTCCTTTTCCAACCAAACGCGACCGCATTGATTTATTGGCGGAGAGGCTTAAAGAAAGGGTATTGCTGAGTTTTGATCAGTACACTGTGTATGGATCTGACCGATTACTTGTTAGCGCCCGTCCGTATCAAGACGAGGCGATGAAACAACGATCAATGACGAAAACCCAACCACGGCGCGGAATATCTACGGCATGTGAGGTATCAATGCTAAAGTCGATCTGCTTATAGCTTATCACGTATGGTAGCCCACCTGATTTGTCCCTAGATTTAATAGAGTTTGTTATACGAGATGACCGCCATCCATCTTCATCTGGCAGTACTGGAGACCTTTATCAAGGCACACTCCAGGCGAGCCCTAGGTCCATCCGAGTTGCGTTCTCGTCGGATCTTCGCATTCAGTCGACTCATCCCTCGACCCAGGTTGGAATTAAAATGATAGCAAAGCCTTTGGCCCGGGGTAATTCCGTATTCAACAAAAAGGTCTGTTTTGTGAGCGTCATCGTCTGCCTCAGGCATCTGATTGTCGGGTAGCAATTTCGTCGAGAAATCGACGTTTTGCTGAAGCTTGATCACAATAACGTCTTACCCCTTCTGGGCACCATTGAGGTCGCAAGTTCCCCTGCTTTGGTTTTCCCGTGGGTTGAAAATGGCACCCTAACGTCTTACCTCGAGCGCTACAACAACAACCTGACGACACCTTTAAGGCTTGTCTTAGTAAGTGTTCGTCCCAATTCCGACGCCTAGGATTACTGGAAGTCGACATCACAGGTCAACGATGTTGGTATGGGACTGCAGTACTGTGATAATCAACTTATAAGTATAATCGTCTAGTCGTTGACGCATCACACAGTACATTCTCAATCCGTCGTACACGGAAATCTCTCTGGTGTATGCGTAGTCTTGCGTGCTATTTTTCATCTACTCACTTCTAAGCCTTCCAGTCAAGCGTCCTTATTCGGGGCAACGGAAGAGCATGTCTCGCCGATTCTGGTCTTTTGCCCCTTATGGCTGAGCTCCAAGGTCTATCAATCACTGAAATATACGCGGCAAATAGCGCATTCCGCTGGGTAGCTCCCAAGCTTCCCCAGCAAAACGAGGGGAATATGTCGGTGGTCGGTCCAACACTCGAAAGCGATGTATACTCGTTTGGCGGGATCATGTGGCAGGTTCGTGCAGCTACGACCTTCTTATTTGAAACTGTTATTGACGCTGTTGCCATCTTTACGCACCTGTATGGTCTGGCAGGTCCTTACTGACAATCCACCATATCGCTACTTCCCAAGTGGTTCTTCAGCTACTCTGCTTACTGATGAACAATACGCCTTTTTACTGCGATGCCACTCCGCTGTGGACAGTGGGCAGCTTCGACCCTCCACCACGGAGATAATTGAATTTGTAAAGGAACAGCTGGTGGAGGCCGTGATATCAATTCAGGAGGGGTCGAGGGCAAGCAATGTGGGAATACCCTCACATCGTAGGCAACTCAGAAGTTGACCATGACCTTTTTCTAGGATTCGACCACTTTGGACATTGAATCTATAGCGGAGCAACCGATGAAGGCCATGATATCAATTCAGGATGGGTCGAAGGCAAGCAATGTGGGAATACTACCCTCTGGATCTCTCACATTGTAGGAGAAGCTGACCATGACTTTTTTTTTCTAGGATTCGACCACTTTGGACGCTGATGGTAGGCTGAACCGGTTTCACACTTGCCGTTGGGTTAGCAAGGGGCAGATATGCTCCACCTTAGTTGTTGAGGCAGAGTTTCCTGCACATTTGCGCGACGTTCACCAGGTCCACCTGAGTCCACGACTTACATGCCAATGGGTCAACTGCGGAGTGGAGCTTCTCAGAAATAACCTCGCTAGACACGTGCAAGAGCAGCATTTCGAGCACCAATGGCATTGTCCAGAATGCAACCAATCCTTCACCCGCAGCAAGACATTGGCAGACCACCGCGCTAGATACCACGGCAAGAAACTTGAGATCTCTTATTAATTTGTAAGCAATCGCCTTGTCTATCACTTCATTAAAATCCATGAACTAAATAGACGAGACGAGGTTAGTCGCTCCGAAGATTATCATCGCTCTGTGCAAGATGTATTGTATGTAACCCATGGACAAGTCCAGATCTTGGAAGTATCGCAGCTTACTTTCGTTTCCCTCAAGGAAGGGTCGTATCTGGAGTGTGTGCAAGTCCTTAAGTTGGTGATGCTGACTGCCCTCTTGCATGAAAGACCAAACGCTTACACAAGTTGGGATGATGATATAGTTGAACTGAGGACCTGAACTTTTTGACCGTGGTGATGGTTAGTTTTACGTATTCCATGCATTTCCAGCGCTGGTTCAAACTGTTCAGCGATGACCCATGAACCCGAATGGCTCAAGCTCCGAGGGTTACTATCAGCATGAGTCTCTTCGAGTTGTCAGCTGTAAGGATCGCACGGATGCTACTCGCCGACGATGGGGCCAGCGATGACGCAACGTCGAACACGCGCAGGACGCACGTTCAACGATGTCACAGCCTAGATGATCTAGAACCTCCCTTCCTTTGTAGTGCGTCACCCACCGTAGCCACCTATTAATTCTTTGTTTCCCTTCACCCTTTGTCCTCATACTGTATATAGCCCACATATGTGTCAGAGACACGAAGACGTACTAGTTGCTGTTGCGTGGAGATAAGCCTTCGCCCGATACATTGCATTTCTATGTTGCACAATGGTAGGTGCAGGATGGCATAGACGAACGGCGGGTTGACATTTATAGTTCTGCTCGAAGATTCAAGTGGCGAAGGGAGGAGGCAAGCTGATCAGCAGTATTCTCGTTTCAAATCCACATCAGACCACTTACAACCTATCAATGGAAGAGCAGGAGGAGGTATGCTGATTAGTAGCATTCTCATTTCAAATCCACATTAGACCGCTATCATTGTTTCTTGATGGAGGATTGCAGGAGTGGTTAAGAGAGCTGCAAGATGAGTGAAGAAGCACAACTAATAGCTTGGGAGGTGGTGGATCAGAACAACAATGGGCACTGTGGGATTACATATGGGATTACAGCTGCTGCCAGTGTCGACACTGCGGCGAGTGCCACACATTACCTAATTTGGTAGGATGGCCCCTTTTCCTTCGAAGGATTCATCATTCGCTTCGTGATGCACTCCTTCTCTGTGGACGCTAATTATTGTTATTGGAACATGTACTCGTACAGCGTCACTCACACAAGTATCAAATGGCGGGATATACAAGAGATATATTTCATTAACGCTTTATTCTATCTTTTGCGGGGTCTTCTCTGCCGGCGAGATGGAGCGCATTGTTCGCCATCCAGAACGTCGCGAGTATGATTGAGCCAGCGTCGAGGATCAAATCCCACATGATAAGCTTGAGCACGCCGTCTGTCAAGGACGTCATTGCCGGATCAAGTTCGCCCACAACCAGTTCGCGGCGCGGCGCTATCCGTCAGGACCGGACAGACATAGACCGGGTGGAGGGGTGCAGAGAGGACAAAGGTGAACACGAGGGTGGCTACGACTGTAAGGTGACCCGATTGGACGTAGCACGAAGGTGGACGAATAAAAAGATGGCGAGGGCAATGAAGATGGGAAAGCCTTGCCAGACGGCGGTCACAGAAGGGCGGACCAGGAAAAGCATGGAGGTAGTGGGAAGGACGCAGCCGAGGAGGAGGCCGAAGAGGAGGGCTTCGGCATTGGCTTGATTGATGGTACTGAGCCGAATGGACGCTGTGTCTGTAATGACGAAGAGGAGGGCGTAGATGGGCATGATGACGCCTATGGAGGCGAGTTGGAAGAGGATGCCGACGGCGGTAGGCATGCGGAAGGGAAATGAATGGCGATCGCGGGCGGCTTCGAGGAAGGGGATCAACGCGACGACACCTATGACCAAGAAGAGCGCGGCGAGGATTGTGAACTGCAGCGGGCTTCGCTTATTGGTGTATGCGAGGTGATATGGATGCGGGGCGGGGTCGGGGTCGCATACGGAATTGGAGGTCAGTTTGGAAGAGGGTGATGAGGCGGAAGACTGAAAACCTGAGGCAGGAGAAGACGAAGAGGGTCTGGTACTGATCAGTCATATCGACTTTGGAGGCAAAAAAAACACAAGACCCATGAATACACTTTGAAGCACCTACAGCCAGGTGATGGGATGCATATTACGTAGTTGATTGACATACAAAGTTGTATGTTCATCATGTGGTCTGCCACGCTCGCGCCTCGTCGAACACGACGGTGAGCTCGCTTAATGCGATGGCAGAAGGTCTCGAGGTGATCATCAAGTACCGCGGCGTAAAATACAACCATGTCGCCTCCCCCACAACAGCTTCCTCTGAATTCGCCATCCTGAAAAAGGACCTCGCCCATCTCCGCGTGCACTCCCCGTCCCAGAAGAACGTTCGGCGCATGAACGGGTCGTTTATCCTCCACTGGCCTACGGCGGGGACGAGTCCAAAGGTAGAGGGATTAGCCGTGCGTGGACGGTGCTTGTTGCCCGGTTATCGTGCAATCTCGCTAACGATCGCGCGCACGCTGGCGTGATGCGTGGATTTTATGTAGGATTCCCTGCATATGCGCTGGTTCAAATTATGTAGTGACGATCCAGAAGCACTCAAGCTCCGAGATTTTCTTTCCATGTGAGCCTTTCCGTCCCTATTCCACCCCGTCGAACTGTGGATCTCACTGAGAAGGGTTTGCCCGTGACCCACTCGCTCCCTCGCTCGCTTGTTCGCGTCCGTTTCTGTAGAGACTCCATCACGATGACACAAGAGCAAGTCGTTCGTTCTTTCTGGATGGGCCGTCTTGGCTTTGCTGACCCGAGGTCGTGTGTGTTCTTAGCGGTGTTTTGATTCGTTCCACCGTTGGTCCAGAACAGGCTTCGCAAGATGCCCCGCCGGGGTCGCTCGCAGAGAGACTGACTAATCCCTTGCCAGAGTTAGCACAACCACCTGCCCCCGTGTCCGTTCCGGCGTATTCTCCCACTGTGAAACTTCAACTACCACCGCCGCCGCCGCCTCCTCCAAAGCTTCCACCAAGCGCCGTACGTTCGCTCATCACGCGTGTACTTGTCGGTATTTCTCATTTGATTGCATGATAGCCCAGGTTAGACAGACAGCTACCCCATCTAAAGAGACGGACGAGTAGCATCGAAGGCTCGTCATGCCCGACACGACAGAAGCTTGAGCCACCAGACGTGCAATCCACGATTTCACTCCGATCGATCAACACCCAACTCCAACCAACCAACCTCCCCACTTCCCCCAGAGCAGCCCGACGACACGGGTCATCCACCCCCGGGGACGCAACGAAACCGTTTCCCCAGCTCACGCGAGACGATGCCACCCCTTCGACGCATGCACATGCGCCTACTCTGCCAATTCCCTTAGAACCACAGACAGTACCCCCTTCGCCACCGCGAGAACCTGGCGAGGTGACCTCACATACGCCTCTCCCCATCCCCACGCCCGTCTCTGGTCGCTCTCCTTTGGGTTCAGGTCCAGGCCCTCGACCGCCCTCTCTGCATCCCCCCACACTGTCCGCCCCTGCCCCCGCCCCCGCCCCGCCCTACCAGAGCTCCTCTTCGTCAGGTAACGGCGATCTGTCGCGTCGGCGAGACCGCGATGTGAGCCGGCTGACGCGTGAGTTGTGGGACACGCGTCGACAGCTGACGGCGATGCAAGCCCGCGAACAAGCCGTCTTGGACGACCTCGAGAGGCTCGGTGCACGGCCCGACAGTACTGGTGCTGGTACCGGTGCGAACCGGAACGGTGTCTCGCAAGACGGTGCGTACGCGTCCCCCCTCGTTGGTACTGAGCTGTGTGTTTTTTTTTCTGACGTGAACGTGGCGTGATGTTGACAGAGCTGTTGCGATTGGAAGCCGAATTGAGGGCGGAGAGAACGAAGAGGGTGGGTGCGGAGCGGACGTTGGGTGATGTGGAGAGGGAGTGTAGAACGCCGTTTGTCGTCCCAGCATTGTTTCAAGCGTTCTTGAGTATATCCGAACTCTCGAACTGAACTTTCATTGCGTCTGGATTACCATTGTACATCAACTATTCCACAGGGATGTTTAGTTCTTGACATAGAGGATTGTATTTACTCTCACATCACTAACAAAGCTGGATTACGCCATAAAAGACAATTAACTTATGAGTGTAGTACGCTCCGATACAAAAGCACGCTACTACTTGACTGTTGGGACAGGTAAAACTAGCAGAGTAACATCGTCAACACTCAAATGGGTCAGAATGAATACACACAAGCAGTGCCTGCGAAAAAAACACAACGTGTGACTGTGCCTGGGCTGCATGGCGAAAAAGAGGCGACATGCAACACGATCCCAGAACAGAGACCCGAGATGCGTACAGAACTGCTAGATCCTCTGTCGCTTGGAAACCCTGCCTATGTCTACGTCGGTGGCTGTCCGCTCGATGTGGTCGAATACGGAACCAAGTGCATGCGCGAGGTTTGGAGGTACCGGGCCACTCGCAGCGGCCATCATGTCGTCGAATTTACGCTTTACACCATCCAGTTGTTCCGGGGAGAAATAGACAACGGGTTGCTGGTGTATACGTGAGGAAGCATGGTCGTGCCAAGGGTATCATCGTACTCACAGGGCTATGCCTTGCTTGAGGTGCGACGTCTTCGGCTGCAAGGACGTTCTCTACTGTTGGATGTTCCCCTTCCTCCTGCGCGTTGGGATGTGGCGGTGGTGGCGGTGGTGGAATAGTGGGATGTCCTGATAGAGGCCCAGGGGGAGCAGGTATCGGATGGCTCCCAGGTGGTCCCGGTTCCACCATCAAGTGTGGCGGATGTTGCATATTCGCAAAGACTGGCGGTGGTGGTGGTGGCGGCGGCGGCGGCACCGGAACTGGAAAGGATCTTGGTTTCGGTGTCGCCTCGAGTTTGAACTCGGACGTATGTGGGGGCCTTCGAAAGGAGGCGGGAAAGCTAGGGTGTGCTTCGGCGTGTGTCATGCGTATCCGCAGGTGGTGTTCGTTGTCGTCCATGACGGTGATACGGAGCCAACCGCCACAGTGGTAACGTGTGATGCGACTCCGTGATTTGCGGTCCGAGTCCTGGGTGCGGGATTTGGATTGTTCGCCTTCGAGTTGGGCGCAGAAGTAGGTGACGACGGTGGATTTTCCGCCACGCTTTGTCTTCTTTTGGCTATAGAGGTAGATTGATGTGAGCAGCCAGGCAAGAAAGAGGGCAAGGGCAAAAAAAAAGACACACTTCCAATGATAATCCGACGCCTCGGCCAAAAAATCTCTTATTCGATTTGAACGATTGTAGAGATGTTCACCGGCGACAAAGAAGCCGGGATGTACGGTGACCATGGTATCAAAGTCGAAAGGGCGATTCTTGTTGAGGGTGACGAGGTTGAGAAAGTCGTCAAAGGACATGGCTGCGGTGGCGATCTGACCGCGACCAGATGTTTCGGCGACCATCTCCGAGGCGAGTTTGCGTGCGTTCTGCTTCTCCATGCAGGCTGTGCAGACCTTGAGATGACCGCCGCCTGTGCGCCGTGGGGGGAATGTGTGAATAGGACCGGTATACGGACATCGGGTGCACTTTTGAGCGAGGGATTGTTCGCGGTCGGTTGGTATATTGAAGTTGTGCGGGGAGGGCGGGGAGGAGGAGGAGGTCGCTGGAGAGGCAACGCAAATCGAACGGTGAAGGGAAGAGATAGAGCGGGGATGAACTTACCTTGCATGTCGGTCGTCTTGCTCTTTCTTATCCCTTTTCTTTGTCATGGCCTTTGCATTTCATAGCATCACGTGACCACATTATTACTGCCTACATGTCCACTCCGCGAACAACATTCCCAAGTAAATGGCCATTCCCTCTCCCCGAATGACATCGACAGAACTTGACCGGATCACCCGGTTACTTGCTATTGCATTATATCCATGCGTTGTTCCTCGTACTTAGTCGGTGATCGGATTGGAAACATCAAACGGAATGCTGTAGATCCCTTCCGTGCCCGGTTCGACGATCAGCACCCGAATGTTTCAGCGGCGCCAACTCGATCGCGAGGGTTTCACCCATCGCTGACAAGTGTTGCGACTCATTTCAGAGAAGCCGCTTCTTACTACTTTGTACGGCTGCCTTGGAGGATCCGTAGAACCCTGAAATAATGATCCGAGGCTTTACAAACCCTATCAACACGACTGAGTACAAACAGGATAATCAAGAAGCACGAAGCACGAAGCACCGGCGTTATCTCGGGTCTCCAAGCACGACACCTCCCACAACAGAATCACCTCCGAGTCAGAGGTTAACATTTCCGAGTTAGAGCAAAGACCCCCACTTCATATGTACTGTGCGATCAGCTTGTGCAACGAGCCAACGAACGCAAGAGGTCCCCACTCACCCGCCTTCTTCTGAGCATGCCAATGCCCGCATTGTTCACGGGGACATATATACTTCCCCATTTCGCGGCCGCCGCCTCGTCGCATCAGCAAAATGTCACTTTACTTTTTGGGACTTTGGTGTCTCAAAGGCAGCTAAAGTATCTCAGATGGGTCTAATTTGCCAAAGACTAGAAAAGTACTAGCACAATTTTACAGGCCTGAAGGTACAAATAGAAAAGTTGCCCAGTACACCAACAGACTGAGTCATCTGATTCAATGCACTTCAGTCACCTACTTATGGCCCCGGGTAGTGCCACTGCCAGTGCCAGCCAGTGTTGCCACGACTCGCGCCACGGAGAAAGCTGACTCAGGCCAAAAAGGGCAAGTTGCTGAAACACTACAAGTTATGGGTACCTCTTAGGTCTATCTATCCCTCTACAGGGTTGGACCTAAGAGGTGCCTAGAATTAGGGAATTCCCACACTTGATGAGCACAGTGCAGATTGGCATAATGTTACATTCTGTTGTGAAGGATGAATTGTAAGTGTATGAGTGTCAATGCATATCAAATTGTTTACCCTCTGTGAAACAAAAGGTTGAAGCAGAATTAATACCAACCAATAGATCACTTACTTGCTATTGATAGAAAAGTGGTAAAGTAAATGAACATGAGTTGATCCTGCACTTTCTCCTATATACTGTACACAAGGACTTACAAACTATTAGTGGAAGGGTGATGGCAACAGAAATGATAAGTAGCAGTCTCATTTGAAATTCACACTAGATTACTTACTGTCACGAACGCACCCCGATCGGCACCACAGTCACCCCATCCGTCACTACCCTTGATTGTTACGAAACAGACCTACTTTACACTTCATCATACATTTCTTCATTTTAAACTTTTACTTTACTAAAACCTTTTTGGAACCACATGATCGTGGAAAAGTCACATGACCAGTCATGTGACCGGACCATACACCAATCACGTGCTATTAGTCAGCCTGACTTCTTTTCTTCTTTTTCTCATCATCAAGGAACCACTCTCACGAGATGCTTCCTTTTTTACCATACTTAGCCTTACGCTCCCAGACACAGCTTGGTCTGTGCACACTCCTTACCAGTATATAAGCTAGACACTATGCGACTGCTACGGCAGTCTAATCAGCAGCCAGCTCTAAGGATTCCGCTCACCATTCCCTTTATCATCACTCTCCTCGTCCTGTGGGACATCTTTTAGTCTTTCGTTCACAGAGGTTGTCGTTGAGTCCACCTGCAGTGGTCAACCTGTTGTACAGGCATGCACTGTTCAACATTGGGTTGATAGATTCGCCGAACATAGTTCAGGGATCGTTACACTTGGATTAGACTGCCATTCCTGCACTTGGATTCATTTTTGTTGTGTTACCCTTGCTTGGAGCTGCAGACGCTCTCGGGAATAGAACCCGGCCCACTCTAGTCATATGCTTAGTCCGGTGTCAGAAATAAGGATAACGTTGCTGTTGCAGATAGAGCACTACCGCTGGTTCTTGAGTGACATCGACCCAGGCATATAGGGATATACAATACATTTAGTCCCCAGGTGAAATAACCCAAAGCTATACTTGGAGGGCTTCAGGCCGACATCACAACAACCAACTGGACTAGTGAGAAATAACTATGAATGAGAAAGATGCTGTAGTGTTCTAAGTGTACTGGCACCTAGCAACAGCTAACAGGTCGAGCGAGGGCTTCTACCGGGGGAAATACCCAGTGAATGGCCCATGAAGGGTAGGATATAACGAGGGGACGAGTGGGACTCTTTGGGTGAAACTCCCAAGAGAACTAGACTGAGGAATTCCTCGGTGCTAGCCTCTGGGTTTATATAGCATACTACTTAGTTTGTACATGTGTATACCCTATCTTAGATCGTGGTCT
>JBBPMQ010000332.1:0-25104 GCA_038090375.1 Boletus rubroflammeus | reverse complement strand
ACCTCAATCTACAGTGTCTTCAGTTCATTCACTCATTCCACTGAGAGCCCCTCATACTACTGTCTTGGACATAGTCACTGAGACTTCAAGACCTCAGCTCCTTCTCCTAGCTAAGGCTTCTAGTCACTTGCACCACTACTGAGTGTGCAACTTACTCTCACCTCTTACCTTCAAGACTCTTCAGGCTATTCAGCCTTCAAGCCCACTGCTTCCTATCAGTGTGTGAGTATCTCCCACACACCGTACTTCCATTGCTGTTCTCTGCACCATCGGAGCGTTAGTGTCCCCTTCCGATATGTACAGACTTGTACAGGGGTACAGAGATGCGCAAACGTGTGGTACAGACCCAATCAGACATGATACGGCATGGAACAGAGTGTTGTTTACTATAACTCAGTACAGATTCAGTACAGAGACTACACACTGTACATACACAACACACTTGTACGGCATGTACAATTTACATTAGCTGTACAGCGTTGTACAGATTACTAATCAGCTGTACAGCCTGTAGCACTGTGACGTGACTGTGGCTCAGCTGCACAGGGGGGGACCTTGCCATAACACTGTCACACTTGTCACCAACTGTGCAACCTTGTACATAAGATTCTGGATTTGCTGATGGGGAAGAGAGAAAACATCTGCAAAGCAGACAAGTAACGTTATCGCTTGACGACTCTCTGACGGTCTGTATGAGAATTTTTGAGGCCTCTCATTGGCTGGTGAGCATCTAAGCGATCCAGAAAAGTGCGTTTAGGCCATGCCAGCCGCGTACCTTGCACAAAATGTGCTTTTTTGTGGCGCACAAGATGCTGATGAAGGAAATAGTGATAGGCGACTAGCCGTAATGCGGCGTCGTATCGTAAAGGTCAGCGCTCCGGAGTTTAACTCCTAACATCCGGAGCAGTAATGGAATCTCCGGAGTTCCGGAGATTTAGCATACCTTCCGGAGTTCATTGTATCTTGTCAGTTGAAATGCTCATAACGCATAGAAAAATCTCATAATGCATATTAGCATTTGCTACATTCTCGGCTAAAACAATTACATTTCGGTAGTATGCATTATGAGAGCATTATGAGCATTTCAACTGTACATTCATTGAGACACAAAAAACTCGCTCTTCACAGCGTGCCCATGATCCTAATTGCTAGTCCGGGTCAGTCGTGACCTGCTTACTATAACTCGATTACATTGACACTGATTTCTTGTAGCGAAAACGGCCAATCAGTGACTGCCAATGTGACACTGAATATACTAGAGTACTTGGCACTTATGAGTGTTTGCGGCTACTGATTTACGGTGATTCGGGCACTATCTTTGAGTGATTTTACTTCCGTCAGTCTGGTCCTGGCGTGACCAAAGGTATACGGACAAAACCCATGATACGTACTCCCCCTTGGGCGCGAATCATAGAATTTCCAGCGTACTTAGGACCATATCATCAAGTGAGACCTCATTGCGTACACGTATGATGATATCGCGATCCGTCGCGACCCTCCTATATTGCCCGTGCCCCTGGGCCAGAAGCAGTAACGCACCGAGCGGTTGTCTGAAACGAACGACCAGCCTCAACGCTCTCAAAGTAGTGTCTGTCTGGGCCGAGCTGTGTGGTAAAGGCGTGTCCGAGTCCGAAAGTGAGACTACGGCAGTGCTTGCACTATGAGAGTCAAGCGTCAACTCTCGCGCCGGCGCGTCGTGTTCCGGTTCCGGTTCCGGTTCCGAGTCACTGTCAGAGGATTCTGCATCCCCAGATGGATGATGATGACGACCGTGACGAAGTGGGGTGGCATCAAGCAATTCATCAATCCACGGACACACGAGGACGAGGTCCCCGGGACCCTGACTCTTTGGCAGAAACCTCCCCTCCGTGTATATATTCGTATCTTCGAGTGCGTTCGCCGTGGCACGATACACGCGCATCCCGTCGGTCTGCTTGGCTTTTCTGAACGTCGTCAGAGGGAATACGATGCAAGGCAAGTGAAGGTGATGGTTTGTGCAGCGCGCTGGGGGTAGCATGTACAACCTCTGGTAAAATGCCATAGCTTGCACCTCTTCCTCACGGGTCCACGCACATCGCAGTTCGACGACCCGTCTCTCCATGTCCTCTTCTCCTATATGGGGTACCGTACGAGAGGCATGTTGATAGACCCGGATGTGATCTGGAAAGGTACTGTTGAACTCGGACGATCGCCCTACCCAGGAAAGGCAGGCGACGTCGCCTGAACGCGCCACAATCTCCTGGAACAGTCGGCCAAGTGCGTGTTGGTGACTCTCGCCATGTATGACAGGCATTGTCAAGCCAAAAATGCCGAAGAGGCCGTAGGCCATGTCCACGGGCACCGTCGTCTCGCGTGTCGATGCCAAACGAAGTTTGACCCGGATATTTTCCGGGCCTGGATGGAAGGCGAGGAGTTCATGTGCGGTGACGCCAGTCGCTTCCACTAATTCTTGCATGATGTCGGTGGATTCTTTGTGGTTGAGGGATGTGTTGTTCAGGTATGGCGTCCAGTTTTCATAGTAGAAACGAATGACGGGTGGCGCAAGGAGTTCTTGTAGGGTCCATCCACGTGTCATCCAGACACTCCCCTTTAATGCACCAATGATCAAATGAGGTGGTACGCCGGCGAGGTAAACAAAGGTGGCCGCAGAAGAGCGATACCAGTGAAACATGGAGTTGATGGACTTTTCAAACTCGACGTCCTTGTCCTTGTTGATACAACACGTGTCACTCCATGCCCATCGAAACTGGGCATCACGTGCAAGGCGACAAAATCGCTGGAGTTTCGTAACGGCGGGAGAGGCGTCCAGTGCGTATATAGACTTGTCCAAAACGTCAGCTAGTTCGAGCTCTTTCGCTTCCCATCGATGAGAGAGCATCACGTATTGGAGGTATCGCCTAGTGACTGTGTCGATACGCTCCCGATGTAGAGGGCTTGTCATGGATGAGACCAACTCTTGGAATATCGGATCTTCTTTGAATATCTCCCTCCGTTTTTCGGCGTCACAGAGCTGTCCAGTCGTAGTATCGATGAGACGAAAAGGGGAATTATGGACGGAATCACTAAAAACTTCCCAAATCGCTTTCTTCGTATCTGATGGGTTGATGTAATTGCCGCGCAGATCTACAAGAACCAAGGTCAGATGGGAATCGTCCACGATCGGGGAAAACTCACGTTGAATCTCTGGGTCGGGCGAATTTTCCAGATTTGAAACCATCATTTTCAGCGCGTCGATCGCATCTCCGTAGCGTCCCAATTTGCGTAACGCTGCATGTTTTCTTTCATAACCCCAGGGTGAAGAAGGGCTCAATTTGATTGCCTAATCAACACGAATTGCTGAGTTCGATAGAGGCATTTCTACGGCAGCGAGCACACGTACCTCGTCTGCATCCGTTAAAGCACCTTCCCATAAGCATGACGCCGCACGCGCCTCGCTGCGTTTCACGAGTAGGCTTGCTGTTAGAAGTGGGGCTGGCTTGATTGCCAACGCTGCCGTATACTGAGCAATGGCATTATCATAGTTCTTGCTGTGCATCGCCCCGTCGCCTTGGCTTTCCAACATCCTGATGCATCGGGACTTGATATCTGAAGGCGAGCGTCCAAGTCAGGCGTTGCCCCAACTGGATATCGTCCAGATACTCACCAGTAACCCACCCGTTGAGTTCACTTCTCAGTTTTATTTCGGCTCTGAAGATGCTCTCCATCTCTTGAAGGTTGTCTAATACCTCTTGTGTGCGCCCCGCGGCGTAGCAAGCTTCGCACGATTGCCGATAGATCGTGGACCTCAAACCATCAAACACCCAGCCACTGATCTTGTAGGGCGTCTCAATAGCTCTCCCGAAGAGATCGCGAGGAATGTCTTACGAGCGAAACGGTATCCATTTCTGGATATTGGCCAGGGGGACAGAGATTCCGTGCTTGCGCGAACAAGGGTATCGCCCTAACGTACTCCGGACTATCCATGGCATCCGCCGCGAGGAGAGCATACATTTTTGCCTAGATGTATACGCTGAGGACGGCACATAAAAGTACACTGCGACCACTTGCCTGGACGAAAGCACAAGGATGTTTAATATCTGGAGAACGAACAACCAGGTCGTTCACATGGCGTATGGCATCGGCACGGAGCCCGGCATCAAAGAGGGTGATGGCCTGAACGTGACGATAGTGTGGCGACGAGCCGGGTCATGCGAATGCATGCGCACCTTGATCACGTCGACGAAATCTTTTTCTTCTTGATCACAGTTTTCAAGTGCAACGTTGAGCGTTTCTACTGCAGCGTCGTACAGTTTCTGACTAGACTGTGCAACGCTCTTTGCAAGGAGGGCGACGAGCGATGGCTTGACAAGCAGTGACTTGATGGCACTCAATGTTAGTGGGAGTAAGCGTAGGGAGGAAGATGCGAGGTACCGCTTGTGCGTCGTCCAATGCCCCATTCCATTGTCGCAGTCGTGTTCGAACGAGAGCCCTGTTGGCAAGATGGTAGTGTAAAGGACCCGAGCCGCGCCCAATTTCGCTGGACAATAATTCCTCGGCTCTGGTCAACTCGGCTTGTTTCCACGAGACATACGCCGCATTACTTACATCCGTTAACTGCATCGTGATGTTCGCATATATTTAATGGATGAGATCGTGTCGAAGACTCGAACGATTGTGATGACTTACGATACGGTGCGAGCCTGAACGAGAGGGGAACGTCAGGCAAGCGGTCAAAGACTAAGAGACAGGATAATCAATACCAGGTGATCAACGTCACAGATGTCTAAACCTACATGGAAGAAGTAGGACATCGGAAGGACTTTTCGCAGATTCCAAATGGAAACTTGGCCGTCCTTTGCGCCAGTCACGAGGTGACTATCGTCAGGTGAGATTTCGGCATCAATTAGCTCGCTAGCATGTCCAAGGGAGCCAATCTCGGACTGCGTGTGCACATCCCAAATCTTGACGGAACATTCTGAACTGGAAGCAGAGATGATGAACTTGCCGTTATTCGAGAGGCAGAGCGTAGGGATGGAGTCAACGTGAGGGCGGCCTGGCCATTGCGACGTGGTTGGGGTCGAACTTGAAACGTCGAACCGCAGAATTGACCCCCGGTAACAACCAGCAAATAGATAACGACCATCCTTGGACCAAGCGAGCGAGAACGCCGGATCGGTCGGAATGCACGTTAGAATTTGATATCCGTCACTGCAAACGTTCCAGACACGAATCGAGAAACCCCACCCAGCGCTGGCGAGGCGGTCACCCGTAGGCGAAAACTGGACAGACGAGACCGACTGGCCCTGTTTGAATGGGCCCGCAAGGTGTTGTCCCGTTTGCAAGCACCAGACGATCACCGTTCCGTCTCGCGATCCACTTGCAATTTTTGATGAGTCTGATGAGACGTCGAGGGCGGTAATTTTCTGTTCGTGCGCCTCGATGGACTCGACCACTCTTTCATGGGTCATCGCATCCCAAACAGTTACCCTTCTGCCTTCAGTCCCGACGAGTATAATCGACCTGCCATCTTTCGAGACGATTGCCGTGTTGATCCCCCCTTCAGAATGGACCAGTTTCCCCACCTCAGCAGCATGGTCACTGCCCTCTTCTACCTTCCACCGTCGAACCGTTCCATCGTTGCGGCCAATAACGATATGCTTTCCGTCATGTAAGAATTGCACCGACGATATCGCGCCATGATGGGTATCGATACGGCGTGGTTCTGGAACAATGTGTTGGGATCAGGAACTATGGAATCGTCTTCAATTTGATAAGAGAACCTCACCACTGAGTCCTGCTCCTTCAATCGTGAAAACACTCTCTGGAAGTGAGACAACTCTCTCAGGATCGCCAACCGTCTGTTGTTCTACGAGCGCCTCAGTTCGTTGGATATTATAAATACTGAGTCTGCCAATGGTATATTACCATTTGTTGGCGACGTCCTTCTCGGGCTCCGCCATGGAATATGAAACTTGGACCACATAGAGAAAGAGACAAGTGTGGTAACTCTGACGATGGTAAATCGATGTAGCGCCGTCGACTCGCACTGCCCACTCCCCGTGGGGCATGGTGACAACTTCCTTCCCAAGGCACGGACTCATGGCCAGACAAAATCCGCACCACACAGCCACCTGCACAGCCACGACCTTCAAAATATTTTGCCAAGTACAGTAAATAAGAAGTTACATACTAGACCTCCTCGCAATACTGCCTTGCTTATCGGCAGACTAGCTCCGTGTTTCGCGTTGGTCCCTGGGATGAAAACCGGGCAGCGAGAACCCCTAACAGGGACCAAGTTTCAGAACTTTCCATCTGCAACATTATCGCTTGCTCGCTGTTCAGAAACGCTCGTTTTGATTTGCAAGGTCTACGACGCAGATGGACGTCCGTACTTTGTCGCTTTGACCGGGCGTATGAACTCATCTTCTAGGATTCTGTAGTTGTCTATTTCTTGATCACAGGTTGAGGGGCGGGCCTGGAATCTTCATTGGATTTGTCGTTGAACTGCCTGCGACAGCGTTACACTCCCACTGTTTTCTTTACCCCTGCCATTCAAGACTCATCGCAAACACTTACGGAATGGATGCCACGGAACTTTACCTCGTTTGCGAACTCGGTGATCCGTATTGGTTGCAAAGTTCAACTGGGGCGATGACAGAAGTCCTTACCGTACAATCGGTGCACCCGTCGACAAAGGGTTTCATCCAATCAAGTCCTGCTTGATCGTTTGTGCACGCCGAAGACATAAGATAGTATCCTTGAGATTTGAGCGGGTCTAGGGGTGGTCGTATCACTGGAAGTGTGACACAGAGAAGTCGTGAACATGCTCGTTCATCCCGAGAGCTTTGTTTGCGTAGCATTCAACTACCACGCTCAGCTTGAAAGTGTCTACCTGATCCCATCCCCATAACTTCGGGATACCTTCCAATCAAAGATCGGACGCTCCAGAGGGCAGATATGGGCACCATGTATATAGACTGAGAATAAGGTTAGCAGCTAGTCTGGGACCCAGCCCGTCTATGACCTTGAGGGCCGTGATCCTTCGGATGAGGCACCTCAAGGTCATAGACGGGCTGGGTCCCAGACTAGTCAGCAGCCGCACCGACAATTAAGATGAATATACAGTCGACTCCCTTACAACGCATACCCAGTATAACACATACTCCCTCATAACACATAGGATTTTGGATTCCCCAACTCAGTTTTCAGGGCTTTTGACCTCCCAGATAACACATACTCCCTAGTAACACATACCTCCAGGGCTCTCCCGAGAGGTATGCGTTAGGAGAAAGTCGACTGTAGTACTAAATTACAAGTAAGCGAGGGAAATTCGGAACGAGCGTGTGATGATTGCGACATACAGACGTGCTTGAAAGAGTTCGAACTCGTACTTTTTCCCTCAGCACCGCGCTAAACGTCGGACGGACCTCATTTTTTTTACCCACCATGTCTAGTCCATATGCCTCCACCATCAATGACCTCATCGCAGGCAGCTTCGGGGGTGCCGCGCAGGTGCTCGTTGGTCAACCCCTCGATACTGTCAAGACCCGTGCACAAATTGCGCCCAGTGCGTCGACGTTTCTCTCTCCGTCGCGTTGTTTTGCTTGATTCATGGTTATCCTCGTCCCGGGAATACTACAGAAGGAATGTTTGTGAGTCGTGTATCCTTGATTTATCGTTTCGTTCGGAAGTGTGGCTTCTGCGCCATTGGAGATTCTGATTGGATTTTGAATGATAGAAAGGACCCATGGATATCCTTGTCCAGACAATTCGAAAGGAGGGATTTTTTGCATTGTACAAAGGTTCGCACTCTGCCCGAATTTTTGTTGTGTATCATCACTCACTGGATACACGTACTCCACACTTCCATGATATGAACCACTATACTCCCATAGGCATGGCCAGTCCGCTTTTCGGTATCGCTGGAGTAAACTCTCTGCTCTTCGCCGCCTATGTAGTGTCGAAGCGACTAGTCTCTCCCTTTCCAGATTTGGGCATCCAGCAAATTGCCCTTGCGGGCGGCATGGCCGGTGCTATTAATGCCGTTCTCGCTAGTCCTGGTAGGTTCATTCAACATGCTTATCTATTTCGCTCGACCCCTCACGTCTAAACCCACAGTCGAGATGTTTAAAATTAGGATGCAAGGTCAATACGGTTCTGCGAGCGATAAACGGCTTCGGGCTCTCGCTTGCGAGATGTGGAGAGAATGGGGTTTTACGAGGGGCATCATGAGAGGGTATTGGGTACGCGTTTCTCTTTCCGAACTCGCTATGTTTTTGTCTCTAGATGTTGGACCCCACTGGCATGTCCATTTTTATTCACCTCTGCACAGTGGGGTTCAAGAGACACTGTCGTCGGGTCTCCGTCTTCTCCGGGGCCCCAGATATTAGACTGTGGTTTCTGAATCGAGTGTTCCACTAGGTTACCGTTGCACGAGAAATCCCTGCATACGCTGGGTGGGTCACATCTCGTCCATAATCTCTGGTAAAAATGTTACCCATGTAATCAGGTTTTACGCAGGTGAGCCCCGGTTCCCTATTACATCTCGCAACGACGATATTCACAACCTATCCTCAAACTAATATCTTCATGCGCCACTTTTTTTGGTCTACCATGCAAAGCATTTGAATTCTCGAAGCGGCAATTTCAAGGGATATATGGGCAACAGATACCCGTATGGGCACTTCTCGCGAGCGGATCAACTGGAGGGGTTCGTATGGCTATCCCCCATCAAACATGCTTCCAATTTGCTGATACCCGTCACGTTTGATTTAGATTGCGTATTGGCTTTCATCTTATCCCCTCGGTATGCCCCTTTCACCTCGTTGCCACATAATCGTTTCACCCTCCGCGTGCATCCTGTCCTTACACTGTACACCTCTGTAGACGTCATCAAATCCCGTATCCAGCTGCGTTCTACACCCCCAGCGTCGCGTCCATGGACCTACTTCAATGAAGAGCTCAGAGCAGTAGTCTCCGAAGGTGGATTGTAAGTCCCATCGCATTACTCTTCGTCCTTGAAATATGTGTTGATTGGATGGTTGTGTTGCCCAGCAAGGGACTATTCAGGGGGTTGAGTCCGTCGTGTGAGTCTCCTCATCTCTTTCGTCCTTGCTGGCATTCGGCTCACCAAAATAATACTTCTGCCATCACAGTACTCCGAAGGTGAGTTCCAAATCACCCGTAAGTGCAATGTGAACAGACGTCACCGTGTTTTGCACAGTATACCAGCTGCTGGAAGCACATTCGCAGCGTACGAGTTGACGCGCGGTGAGTAACCTCTGCCTTGAATATTTGTAAGATAGGAAGTGACAAGTTTTCGTTGGTCCGTTCACTTGTTTTGCAGAGTTCTTGCGGGAGTCGACCGGTGCATAAGTCGCAGAGAATATGGCGCATGCACTGGTAGTGGGCTTCGGGTCCGAGTGTGTGTCGCTGGGCGATGAAGCGGAGTCCGTGTCAGTGGATGTCAGGCACACAGCACTTGAGTGCTGCAGGTCGTCTCCGAATTTGGATCAATCTATGTCCCATTTCACCGTGTTTATCCACTATATCCCAGTCACATGACATCAATCAAGCCATTCGTGGCAGGTATCATCGCAGTGTTCGAAGAGCCACGAGTGCGCCTGTGGCAAGCCGCAAAGGTGTGAATGGCACCGCCATAGCCATGCACATGGCGGATGGTACTCCCACGTTTCTTTCAAGCACGGCAGGCTTCCCTTCTTAATGGGTACACGTGATGCCAGGTGCGATAACACCTAGTAAGATTAAATGCTTGCATCTATGATCGTGTGAATGCTACCGCCGCATGTCATGCGGTGATGGTGGTGGCGTGTGGTAAGTAGGTGTTACTCGCCAGTGCTCAAGATCTTCAAACACTGTATCCTCGAGCTCGTTATGAAGCACTTTAACCTGCAAGGTCTGTTGAACATCTATCCATACTTGCCCAGTTCCCCTCCAGCTTACATTACCCTGTGATTCTAGGTTCGAGGATTCATATGGCATTAAGGGGGAAATCCCTTGGTCCTTGAGCGCTCTCTGGTCACATGGGAGGCTAAAGAAAAACTGGCGCTGGCCATTCTACATATAAGTCGCGTAGGGAAACGATGCGGCGTTTGGCTGTACACGGCGTTTACCAACCCTTCGTACGATCCTCAACCCTTCGTACGATCCTCAACTAGTCGTAGACTCGACCAACAAGTCTTTGGAACAACCCTTCAAAGCTTTGTCGTCCCCTCTGGATAGCATCATCCACGATGTCCGAGCTCAACTCTTTCACATATTACGACCCGGAGACACAGGAATCGCACGCACTTGACCTACGCGGGGGGCCACACCGCAGAAGCAGGGAGACGAGGGGCGTGTGGTTTTACGGAGATCGAGCCTGGAAGATCTTCCCTAACATGAACCAGTGGAAGCGAGTTTGCAAGGACTACAATGCAGCGACAGATCACCGTTTAGCGACGCCATCGTTCAAACTGTACCGCGGTACCATCACTGATTGTCGTAGCCGGGCCAAGGAAGGGTTCGCACTCGCCGCGACATACATCACCTCCCCAGCCAGGTTTTTCGCCCTGAAAGATGGCACTGGAACTTTGATGCAGCTCATCGCGCCCATCACCAACGATGACATCCTCTCGAGGTGTTAATGGATCTTATCAAACCTCAAAAAAAGGACTAACGAAGTTACCCCAGGATCGAGGTAGCCCTCACTGCAGCCATAGATATGGGACTTCAAGATCCTCAAGGATTTGTTAACCAGTATGATCCTGACCAGCCGATCGTGTTCATCGACCTTCACACCCGCAATAATGCAGCGAGGGCGCTTCAGGACATCTATAAACATGTCAGAGCCCGGCGCGCGACCTTGCTGCAGCAGGGGGGTCAGTGATATGGCATACCGATGTGAGCATTGTCTTTCATGGTCACTTTGATATCGCTCACAGCCCCCGGGAAACAAACGATCAGAATCGTGTCAGTCCGAGAGACGTGAAATGGGATAAGTCGAATGTATGTGTACAACAGACAGGAATTAGGTTACGTTGGGAAAGTGGCCTCGGCCCGCGCAACTTTATCTGAGTCAGTGGTCTTGATCATGACTGATTGACCTTAACTTCGAGAACGCGAGAGGTAGCCAGCGATAAGGTGACGGCCCACGGCGACATGGCCCTTTTGATTGGATGCTACAGATATAGACGTGATACAAAGCAGCGATAAGCCACAAACCACAGACGGGGACGCGAGCGGCGAAACAGCCGCTAGCGACACAACAGTCAAAAAGAAAAAGGTGAAACAATAGAGAGACGGGCCCACCTAGCGACACCACAGGACAGGCCCTTCTGCGACTGAAGTCCCACTAGGCATTGACGACATAAGCAGCAGAGCAGTACACAACAGATAAATGCACGACGGAACGTTCGAGAAGGCTTTGGACGAGGTACCCAAGTCGATTGAGAAGTGGCAAAGTTCAAGGGAATTTGAACGGTAAATGTCTAGAGTCTTCCCTCGTTGGCGAAGAACGGTACATAACTACCATAGTATATAATATAGCATGGTCCTACGGAAGATAGCGGCTCTAAAGGCAATCACTGGAGACATTGAGGGTACCTGATATTAGATGAGAGATAAAGAATGTCAATTGTATAGGTCATAGATTGAACAGTTCCCAGGAGGCCGTAACAGCAGTGAAAAGAGTGAAATCTTTTTCACATTAATGACGGTTGTCAGGGGTCATCAGACGAATTTTCCTTGTTGATTTTCTGATATCGGCAACGACTTTCGAGAAACGTGCGTCAGAGGTGTCTCCTCGTCAAACTACAAAAAAAAAACTCACGCGGCGCTGGCGGGGAGGCTTGGTTAAAATCGTCTGGTTGGTCCTCGTGGAATAGGGCCAGACGCTCCTCTTTCTTGCTCGGAAGAGAAGTCAGATCTGGGGGTAAGGAAGAACTGCCCCGGCACTCTAGCTCTGCTTGCTGTAGTTGCGATATGAACCCAGAATTTGGGCAGGCATTAGGTCTTGCACGGACGATGAGCCCCAAGGCCTGTTTCAATGACATGCCGCAGCTTTGCATCAGGTAAAATGCTACGATGGCCGGAGAACGAGAGATCCCGGCGGAGCAGTGAACGAACATCTTGCACGATTTCTTCCCCGCACGCGCCTTGCTGATGAACGCGATTGCCTCTCCCCCGACTTTTCTCAGGTCCGCAGAGGGATCATCCTCGATTGAAAGACGAAGGTAGGTGACACTGTCAAGGGTCGATTGGGGTCTTTTACCCACACTGATGATGTGGGTAATCCCTTGTCTCGCGACGAAAGTCGATGTGGCAGATGTTGCAGAACAGGGGCCAATGTAAAGGTAGGGGAGAATCAACGAGACAGGGTCAGACTGGGCCTTGGGATTTATTGAGCTGGCCTTTGCATTCGATGTTTTCGTCTTGGGCATGGTTGCGTGGAGTCGGTGAGCGCTCGCGGATCACCTTGGTAAGCCTGACTGAGTACAATATATATATTTGGTGGATTATCTAATTACGGCGTGGCCCACATTGAAGCCGTGCTGCCACTGCTGCGTGTAGCTTCCCAACCTCCAAAGCTAGGGGGAATGGTAGCACGAGTCTTAGCCATAGTATAATTTCGTGACGCTCGCATGTGCATACTGTACGTTCGATAGTAATCTGGCATGTCAAGGCTCAAGACGTGCCAAGATGGGCAGGCAGGCAAAACAACTTGGGCAATAATGCCCAGACCCTCGCACGCTCCTCTCTTCCTCTTGCGTTGATCTGCGACCGACAATCTGAGCACATGTTCACACCCGGGAACACCTCTGCACCGCACACTTCCAGAAGATCGGTGAGCACGTCCTCTGATTTCACGGGAATACCAATGTTCCAGGCATCAACACATCTTGGATGGAGCCCAAGATTCTTCGGAAGACGTTTCTTGAAGCTGAGCATGTACCTTGACAGTTTTTCTTTGCCCAATGCGAGTCGGCGCAAATCTTCTTTCGACAATAGCGATGCCCGCCTGTCGATTTTTCCGCCTCCGTGGCCGCGCTTCAATCCACCATTTCCCCAGATGTAGTCTTCGGTTGGGCCTAGTTGCGAGACTGTATCCTGCCACCAGACGTCCGAACTGCTGATTCTGGAGAGTTGGTAATAAGCTGCGGACAGAATGTTCGGCATGTTTGCAATACGAGCGACTTGGATGGCAGATGCTGGTTCCGTAGCAGCTGCTCGGTTTCCTGACCGGTTCTCGGGACGAAATTCCCCGAATGGCTCAGAAAAGGGCCCGTCCTCGCATTGCGAGGCATCCCATTCCGAGATGGTTTTTGGCCAATCTTGCTCGAGTTGACATGCGAGCGCCTCGATCACGCTGCTCGCCTTGTACTTCAACGCAATCCTGAAAACTGGTAACGCGCGGCTAAAACTCCTGGCGTTGTGTTTCCAGAAGAGAAAGTATCTTAGCGTCGCGTCAGCCATACATATCGATTGTGGATAGGGAGGTGGCATACATTGGGTAATAAATAGCGACAAAGAATCGCTCGAGGTCCAGTGCGTCTGCGTCTGCGATGTACGCGTACGCAGTGTCGCCGACGTAAACTTGAGGGCGCGAGAGAGATTTATCCAACAAGCTCAAGAGAACGCTGGAATGAACGGCGAGCGCGTCACGGTAGAGCTTGTAGAGACACAAGGCTCCGGAATCAAATCGCCGTGCGCAGACGCGAATATCCCCGTCGTCGAACCACAAATCTTCGTTCAACTCGAAAGGAAGTGTAGAGTTGTTGGAGGACATGATTGCAGTAAATGCGTAGTTGAAGTGGTTTGAAGTTAAGAGGGGTTGTGGGTTCGCGCACTGTGGATTGAATGGCGGAGCTCATGCACAGGGGCTGGGCTATTTAGGCACGTGTATCATCCACACATCCACATATTAGCATGCTCAGCTCTAAAACACCTTCGTGGTAACAGACTAGCCCTTAATTAAATCAGTGCGGTAAGTCGTCCAAAATCTCAAATACACAGGCTTCATTTTCTGCGTGAGGCCATTGAGCAGGGCTGAATGTGTCATATACGAGATTCCTTGAGACAAGTGTAGAGAAGAAATTCCTCCTCGAATCGCATGACTAACGTTCATGTTGATCCAAGACAGCGATAACGAGTTGGCAGTGAGCCGTGCACGGACGCCAGTTAAATGTTAATTGGTGCGCAATATCCCGGCCCGTGACGGAGCACCTAAGGTATGATAGGGTTATTTCGAACTGTCCAGGAAGCTATATTTGGTTGATACAAGATAATGGACCTGGAATAGAGGATGGATATACGGGGAATGCGACGGCCGACTTGATGATAGTTGATAATAAGTAGGGGTAAGGCGAGATGCAGTCAATGCCCATTTAGTACGATGAACATGGATCAGATACTACAGATTCTTGTGTGTTGCCTTCCTTCGAATCGTCAGGGTAATTTCGTTACAAAACGCCTGGATTCGGGCTTACCGGATGATGTTACAATTCGGAGCTTAAGTAGTCGTAGAGTATGAAAGTAATGAACCTCGAACCATGCCAACCACGTCCAGGGCGTTGTTCACGATGCGTTCAATCGACCCTTCTTCCTGCGTGGTTCGGAGTCTGGTCCACCTAGGGGGCATTGACGGAAGTGATCGAAGGCTATTCCAAATCATCAGTGTTTCCTGTGCGCTAGGGCGGTCCTTTGGATCCGGCTTTGTCATCAATTGGACAAGATCTCCCAAAGTTTTCAATCCCTTGAACTCCTGCGGGGGCATGTGAGATCCAAATAACAAACCAAAGTCAAGAAAACGCACGTCCACGATCTTCTGCTGATAAACCCGCCCAAGGCAATACACATCTAATTTGAACGGATCATACGGCAATCCGGTATTTTGTTCAGGAGCCTCTATTCGGCCTTTCTGTCCAGTTACAAGACATTCGCGTTGTCCTGGAACAAACTCTGTTGATAAGCCGAAATCAATGAAATGATATTTGATCTCGACTTCAGAGCGTTTGCGGGTGAGGGAGAGATCTCCACCATCACGCGCTTGCCAAGGATTCATCGGATGCCAACCGTCTTTGTACAGATTTGAGCCATCCATCAGAATATTTTCAGCTGCACAATCGCTATACATTTCACTGTCAGTGGTAAGCTGCGAGCGCGACATCCACCCACCGATGTGCCACATTCTGATCGTGCATGTAGACAAGACCCTAGACGCGAAATTCAGAACGAGTGCATGCGGGAGAGCGAAAGGACAAGCCTCCAATGTCTGGTTCACAAAATCGACAACTTCCCCAACAGAAGTAAAGTTCGGTTCGTCGAATGGGCGAAGAACGGGCATGACTATGTATTGATACCTCGGATCCTTGTCGTCGGGAAAGACGGCAAGTACAGGAACACAGTGGTTGTTGTTATCATCGCGACCCGCTGGTGACCCTAGACGCGAAGCGATCTTGACCTCATTGGGGTGGGTCACGGAGTCGACTCTTTTGATGAACACGTCTTTTCCGTTCTCGCCTTCAATTGTGGCATCGAGAAGAGAACTTTTCTGGTACGCACACACTTGGTCACGAAGTCCTCAAAAATACAACGGAGAAGTGACGGACCCACTGAGTTATGCTATCCTCAAAAAACACAACGATTGGATTAGCTTCAAATCTCCAGGATGCTTTCCATTCGGGATGATAGCGAGGTCGAAGGATGTAGCCTTTGCTTTTGAAAAAATGATATCTCTCTCTCCAGAAAACTTCCCCTTTATGCAATGTCTCGTAGTGAGACTTTGGCATGAAAACAGAAAAGAAAAGAGATATCAATCTCTCGAGCAATCAAGATTCAAGCTTGCAAGAACGGCGATGATGCACTTGGATAGCCGACTTGCGCAAACAAAATGCAAACAAAGCCAAGTAAGTTAGCTCCTCCGAAGACCTCGAGGTTGCCACATGTTCACAGGATTGTTTCAATACAAAAGTTCGTCTGCAGGAATGACTCTCGAGTACAACTCATTTTCAGCGCACCGACTGCGAGCCCACCTGTTGTACAGCTGCTCCTATCGATCAGACGATTCTACCCATGAACGACACGTTATTTTCCTTTTGTGCCAATATCTTTGGATTTGTAGTGGGTGGCATCTCGCTACTGGGTTTCATCGTTGCGGTGTGCCGGCCTCACCTTCCCAGTAATAAAATCAAGACATTGGAGTCTCTCTTACATGAAACAGAAGATACTTTCAAGGAAGCCGTCGAAGCTGGACTTCTGGTGCCCGAATTTGTAGAAAAGACAGAAGAGAATCTCACTGGGTAGGTCTGGAATCGTCTGTCTTGCAAATATTTTTCACATATTTTTCAACTAGACTGAAGGAGCAAACGTGCAGTTTGCGAGCCCGTGCATATAACGCAACAACCTTACCTCGAGATTACGCCGAGTTCCTGAGTGGAACCTCTAACGCGATTGGACGTACATGTCAATCTGTTAAAAAGCTTAGAGCTGAAGTCATCGTTTGTGTTTTCATTTCACCCCTTTGAGCGCTTTCTGACCTGGACACGGCTTATCAGACTTCTAGCGAGGAGAGACGCCGCAGACTCATGCAGATAGATTCGGTTCCCCAGGCTCCCCTTCCAGTTCTTCCGCCTAACCATGAGGCCAGACACCCTTCAAACTCATCACCGTCCACCGAGATTCCTCGTCCTCGCTCGTGTCCACCGGCACTCCCGGCGTGGAGATCGGCCGATACGCACAAGGGATACACTGAGAGCAGTAAGTCACTCGAGCGAGCCTCAGTCCCTGGTGTAACTTGAATAATGGATCAGATCCTTTCGGTGACCCTTCACGAAGTGATTCAGACGTATGGATAGTTGACGTTCAAATCTGAATGCGAACCTGAATGCGAACCTTCCATACATCGGACCACCTCTAGTTTGAAGCTGAGGGCTCAAGTGTCGTCATATCTCAGACGTGCTGGTACGGAACCTCCCGGATATTTACCTGCCCATGCATCCTATATTCAAAAAAACACTGTTGTCTACTGTTGCTTTCGTTCCTTGTGTTGCACTAAGATAATCTGACATGTATATATGTCAATACATTTACTAAATATGCTTATAATGCATTGACTTTGGGTGAGTCCTGTTGTTGGAACGATCCTCAATTGATCGCAAGGTAACGACGTCTGGGTGAAAAAGACGTCTCCGACTTCACCTCGAACCGGATGGCGCGAGTTGACAACGTTGAGCTTCTGCGGCATAGCCTCTGCGAGTGGGACCTCCAAAACGGTGCTGCGATGTCTTCAGCACACATCCACGACATCACCTGCTCATCGCATATATCAGGCCAACACCTTCATACGAGTACTCTGACATACCCCAAAGGAATCCGGGAATGGGAAGGCGATACTCGACTTGACGATGATCCATCAGAATCCAGGAGAAGAAGGGACTGTCGAGTAGTCATTCTCTGGTTGAATAGATAGAAGCCTACATGCCACGTACCTACGTACTAGATTCGTCATACTGTAGCCTGATGGCGGTGGTCGGATCCAACTGAATCCCCCCTGGAACGGGCCTGACGAGCAATCACAGCATTGTACCATGCCGGCAGATGGAACCCGTGCTGGAGGTAGGTAGCGAGTGTTGGGGATAGGTTGAGACCGAGGCGCTAAGTTATGGGTAATCCGAATGGCTACCAAGTTCCGCATCGAGATGAACTGGTTCCAGCGAGTACGGAAAACCAAACATGTTGTGATCCAGTGATCCAGTACCCACTCATATGAAACTGAGAATCGCTAGAGTTATTTCGAGACGCATCAAGTTTCACGTAGATGATCACGAAGCGATTACCAATGCACTCCAATTTGTGATTCGGCTATGCCCTGTAGGACAGTTGTCCGATCCATTCTATCATGCCAGCGAGCTTCGGAAACGTAACTGAACCAAGAATGTTGCGCCATTAGAGGGAGAGATGGCGTCTCATAGTGTCGGTAGTTTCTCGCGGAAGGGAATACGATAATCGGATTACATACCAAGACAAATCAATAGGAAGATCGTATGGACAGCAGCCTCAGGGAGATTGTTCGGACAAGATTCATCTTTTTGAGCGCCACTCGTTCAGGCTATATTGGTAGTGACAGAATGCAAACCCCTTGCGGCGTTTCATGATTCAAATGGTCTCTCCCAAAGTGGTCTCGTAGGAAGGGGGCAAACGTGATCTACTCCAGTGTGACAAAAGCAAGCATCTGGCCTGCTAGTGACGATCTGGCCTGCTAAAGTGACTGGTGACTTACCACGGACATGCTTATGCAAACGCAAAGCCATTGGAAACTGCGACATCGCGCTGGATAGTTTGAAGTGAGGTGTCTCATGGGATGCGTGGGTTGACGGAGACCTTGAACGACCTGACCGTGAGCAGCTTATACCGTAGGCGGCTGGCAAGACACTTCACTCACGGCAGTCTCTACGTATCTGGAATTGGACATTGTTCGTGGTGTGCTAGAATAATCAGTAAACTGGGACTGCAATGAACATATTTTTGGGCAGTTTTGCAGCAGAGAAGCTTGGTATCTGTCATTGACTTTGTGAGTTTGGCATAACACGGATATCCATGATTGTTGTCATACATAGTCCGGAGCCCTGGACTGTACTTATAGACGGAGTAGTATTAGCCTGGATTCAAAAACAAGCTGTCTGCTCAAAACTCGCTCAGAGCAAGCCAAACTCCCAATCACGTGATTAAGAACCAATGAGCACGCGGCTAGGTTGTCTCGCTGTTCGCAAGGACGCAGCCACCACTGGTGTATGCGTTTGTGGCCTATAAACGACGAGGTAAACTTTGCTGTATTTTCTCACACAGAATCGCGCCTGCTAGTCTGGTTACCAGACTAATTGCCTCATGCCACAGAGGATCTCCAACTAAACGTGTTCTGACTAGTACTCAGGACGTTCCGACCGATGCGCTATTTCACTCGTGATGATAGGCTGGCATTGTTCGAGGACATGTTGAGTGCCAATCGTACGAGCCAAAATCATTCTGGAGTAAACCTGAGGGACCAAATGAAACCTAACTAACGTTGAAACAAATCACGCACCGCAAAACGCTCAGCCCGTGTCAACACTTGGACTAGACGTCATCGGGAGTAATCCAGCTCTAACAAACCCCAGCCCAGATAAGTAGGCTTTGCAGTCTTACTGTCGACGGTCAGGCCTCTCAATACTTCCTTGTCTTATCGACAGACTAGCTCCGTGTTTCGCTTTGGTTCTGGGGTGAAAACTAGGCAGCGAAGACCCCTAGTGGTTAACAGGGGAAACATAGGACCGAGTTTCGGAACTTCCCATCTGCTACATTATCACTTGCTCGCTGTTCAGAAACTCATTGGCAAGATCTACGACACCGATGAACGACCGCGTGGTTGCACCCTCCGTGCAATTTGTCGTTCTGACCGGGCGTAGGAACGTTCATCGGATTTGTCTTTGAACTACCTGTTGCTGATACCGTTACTTTCCCACTGTTTTCTTTACCCCTGTCGTCACTCAGGCTCTGATTCTAGCTGTCAAATTTTAAAGAGCCCTGAGCTGCTGGGGGAATGTGTGGTCATGTGCAACGCACTGACAGCGGAAGACCAGTTACTCGGAATGGTGAGGAAGCGAATAAGCGCATATCCGCTCATGGACTCATCACCTATTAAGTGCGATTTAGAATTGGGGTCATATACAGACTTGCATCTCCGCAGCGGAACCAGCCGGTTAAACCGCATATAGAACTAATGAGAGTCAAGGTGGGGATAATGACAGTGCAATTCATGGCGACATTCGGCCTCATAGTGGTAACATCGTTGTCCGAACAACTCAAGAATACGTCTAACTCATTTGCTGACTAGGCCGTTTCTAGATAACAAACGAACAATCAACGTATGGATGTCGTATGCCTGTCTGGATGATGATCCGCTATTCAATGGACTGCCAATCATGTGGACATCTTCATATACTGGGAACGTCAAACGAAGTAAAGTGCTTTCTTTTGTTTTCGGAACTAGGCCAGGCTCACCTGCCTCTTCGAGGTGTACCAATGCGCATACTCCGATTTGCAATTCTGTTATACCCCGCTGAATAGTTGTCCGATCCATTCTATGATCTTGCTACCGAGCTTCGGAAACGAAACTGAACTAGGAATATTGCGCCATTAGAGGGAGAGATGCGGCGGCGTTTCATAATGTCGGTAGTTATCTCGGAAGAGAATACGATAATCAGATTACATATGGATCAAGACAAATCAGTAGGAAAGATCGTGTGGACGGCGGCCTCAAGGGGGTTGTTCGGGCAAGGTTCATCTTTTTGAGCGCCATCAGTCCAGGCTACGTCAGTAGTGACAGAATGCGGACACCTAGAGCGGCCGCGCAAACGGCGGGCGGACGTGGTCGACTCCAATGTGTGATCAGCATGATGCCTCGCTCGTGGCGTACTGACGAAGTTGTGTATGCTGGTTCACGCTGGAAACCATCCGAGCAGACGGTTTCGGAGCCTCTTCGTCGCGTTTTTACTCATTGGTTTGACCTCATGGCACTTACATACCGATCATAACTCAGGATCACAACCCGTTGGACCGATAGCCGACGAGATATTTCTGCCGGATAAGTTCGGGGTGAGTCGAATACGGTTAGCATAAGTCGCTTCCTGTACGGTTAGGGAAGGCAGCTATAACACCTGAGAGTGTGAAAATGTAGCCATTTGCGCAGTGGCACGTAGACAGCGATATGGAAAGCTTCCAATCAGATAGTCAAGTGTTCGGCTCTCTGAATGAAAATGAATTTCAAGGGCCTTCCGATCTGGAATGGCATACTGTAACATGAACCCCCGACCATTCGAGGGTGAGCATATGTCAAAGAGGGGAGTTAAAAAGCGAAGTTCTCTGTAAAGGAGTAAGTGTCGCTTAAGTCTGTCGGTTCGAAGGCTATAAAGTTGGCGACTGACCGCGTAGTTTACCCCCCAACCTGCAGTTTACCCCCAACTCGCACCACATTTCTCACTGAATTCAGAATTTCAATGGCTGTCAACTTTCAAGGCGGTATCGTTAGAATAATTTCTGGTATTGATGGAAACCCTTCCATTGGTATCAGCCCCGCGCTGCCTGCCTTTCAGTTTGTCCGTGTCGGCGCACCTCTCCAAGAAGTATGGCCGTCCCCCGATGCCAACCGGAACGTAGCACTCACGTCTCCCTTGCAGTGGACATTCTGCAGAGATAACGACGGAAATTATCGGTTCAGCATAGGCGGATATCCCTCCACTGGGGTAATTGACAACAAGGTTGCTGCTTCCGTCAACCTTGAGGACGACGATGTGGCATGGATCATTACCTACCATGTAACTCAGGGCACTTATACGTGAGCAACCATAAAATCAATACATTGCTTACTTGTTCCACTCATTCATCCCTTGTTCAGTATTGGACTAGCGAGTGACAGCAGCCGTATATGGTCCGTTTCAAACAATGGCGAGGTGATGAATTCTCCCCCCTTGATGTGGCAGTATTCTTATCTGGATTCTTTATCATAGGTTGAGATCAAGGAAATCGGGACGCAACTCTTGCCGAGTCAATTGTTTGCGTTCCGGCCGTTCGAGCGACGAGAAAGCGTATGTACGACGTGAAGTCCGAGTCACAGTAAGAGGCGAGGTGTTATGCTGTATGCTAGATGTCGTTGTAAGCCTTGAAAGAATGTTCGATCATCGTTTCGCAGTCACGCGCACCTATTCCACAGGACTCCGACCTAGTAAACATGGGGCGAGGTGTTCAGAGACGAGCCCCCGCGAGATCAAGAGCAGCGCCTCCGATTCGTCGGGGTCGTGTACACCTTGAGGAATGAGCGCTGATCTGGATCTTAGTGGCATAAATTCGGAGCATATTACATATACTGAACAAGATTTGAGAGTCAACACCCAAGCGACGCCTCCGCACTCGAAAACGAGGTTATCGATCTCTGGAAATGGTACTCACTGTTAGCGTTTAACCCGCTTGGGCATCCATAGGCGGCTTAAAGAGGTCTAGGAGCAGCAGTGCTGCAGAAATAATGTCCCGTATTACATACAGAATCATTTTTGGGCTCGCCATTCCACCTGCCCACCTCTGGCTCCGGTGCAAACAGAATTTACCGAGGTACGGAATCGTAGAAGGCTCTAGACCTTTCCCGGCTCAAATTTCTCCTGAAACGTTGCCTCAGTAGGGTAGAAGGAACGACGACTTTTCATGATGTCGGTAGTTTCTCTCGGAAGAGAATACGATAATCGAATTACATAAGACAAATCAGTATGAAAGATCGTGTAGACGGCGACCTCGGCCGGAGATTGTTCGGACAAGATTCATCTTTTTGAGCGCCGCTCGTTCAGGCTACGTCAGTAGTGACAGAATGCGAACACCTGGGGCGGCCACGCAAACAGCGGCGGGCGGACATGGTCTACTATAGTGTGTGATCCATGATGCACGATGCCTTGCTTGCGGCACGTACTGATGAAGTTGTGTATCCTGGTTCACGCTGGTAACACGGTGACACCACCCGAGCAGGCAGTCTTGGAGCATCTTCGACGATCGCCCGTTTGCTGGTTGGTACGACTTACCAATCACAATTCACTCTATCGAATATGCTGGACCTATAGCCAACGGGAAATTTCTGCCTGATAAGTTCTGGATGCGAAATACGGTTAGCATGATCGCTTCCTATGGTTAGGGAAGAGCTATAGCATCTGAGAGCGTCATAATATAGCCATTTGGGCAGTGGGCGCACGGGGACCTGGTGGACAGCAATACGGAAAGCTTCCCATCAAATAGTCAAGTGCTTGGCTCTCTAAATGAACTTCGAGGGCCTTCCGATCTGGAATGGCATGCTGTAACATGAACCCCCGACTATTCGAGGGTGGGCACATGTCAAAGGGGGAACGTGGAAAGCGAAGCACGCTGTAAAGGAGCAAGTATCGTCTCTCGGTTCGATGGCTATAAAGCCGGCAACTGACCGCGTAGTTTACCTCCAACCTGCAGCACACTTCTCTCTGAACCCAGAATCCCAATGGCTCCCAATCTTCAGGCTGGCAACTTCAAGATCGTTTCTCGTACGGATGGAAATCCCTCCATTGGTATCTTGCCCGTGCGGCCTGCCTTTCAGTTTGTCCGTGTTGGCGGACCTATCCAAAACGTATGACCGTCCCCCTTTGCCAACCGGAACGTAGCACTCACATGTCCCTTGCAGTGGGAGTTCCGCAGAGCTGGCGACAGGAAATATCGGCTCAGCATAGGCGGATATCGCTACACCGGTGTAATCGACGACAAGGTTATTGTTTCCATCAACCCTGAGGACGACTTGGAATGGGAAATTACCTACCATGAATATCAAGACACTTACACGTGAACAGCACCCATTTTTGTGCATCATTCACTGGTTTCGCTCATTCGTTCTTTGTTCAGTATCGCACTAGGGGATGACCCCAGCCGTGGATGGACCGTTTCAAACAGTGATGACCCTGGTGACTGGGAGGTAATGAATTCTCCCCTCTTGATGGAGGTAGGCTTCTTATCTGTATCATAGGTTGCCATCAGGCCGATCATATCAACTCGTTCCCTCCCGCCGCAATTCTTACCGAGTCAAACGTTTGTGTTCGTGCGGTCCGACTCGGAGTGATGAGAAAACGTATGTACAATGTGAAGCGCGAGTCACAGTATGAGGCGAGGTGTTATGTTGTATGATAGCTGTCGTTGTCAGCCTTGAAAGAAAATGTATTCGATCATCGTTACACGGTTACACGCACCTATCCCATAGGACTCCGACCTAGTAAATACGGGACGGGGTGTTCGGAGGCGAGCCCGCGTGAGATCAAGAACAGCGGTCGTCAGCGAGAGCAGTGCCTCTGATTCATATCGATTGACGGTCGTGCAAACCTTGAAGCGCAAGCGCCGAGTTGCAACAGTGTCGGACATACATTCAGAGAACATTGTAATTACCAGACATCCTAATGAAGGAAATTCGAGAGTCAACACCCACCAAGTGACGACTCCGCACTCGAAAATAACGTTATGGAGCACTGGGGATTGTACTTTGACAAGAGCGCAGCGAGCATCGGTAGACGGCAAGTTGAAGAGGTATAGGAGCAGCAGTGCTGTAGAAATCATGTCCGGGATTCATTTTTAGGCTCGCCATTCTACCTGCCATTTGGAACTAGCCATCGGAAGCCGCGACATCGTACTTGAAAAAGTTCAGAGTCTGACGTATCATGAGACGCATGGCTTGACAGAGCCCCAACAGACTGACCATGAGCTACTTAGCTATTACATCACGAAAAGTACAAAGTTACGATAAACTCTATCAGGAAAATAGAGTGCTGCTTATTTGCGCTTATTCCTACTTGGGAATGCTGACTTCGTCAGCAGAAACCTTGCTTGACAGGAGGCGTGTGAATGGTGACAGTTGGTGTTATGACGAGTGTGGGTTATGATGGATCGTGCATAAGTGCAAGGCAGGGAGAGTTGAGGAAGATAATTATTAGAGAGGAAACAGCAAATGTTCATACATGATTCAAATTCGGCAATTCAAGTGGTCAGAAGCGAAAGGCATAATGTACAATACTTTTCAGAGGCACAAAAGGTGACGATAGATCAAGAATGCTGTATACTCATCACTTTCTAGCCCGTTTTCCCTTCATAGACAGCAGTGGGTCGTCAAATGACCTTGGTGGAGGCTGTTTGACAGGCAAGTTAGCAGGGGGAGGGGGTGAACGCAGGACACGGATGGAATGGATGTCGGCAGTGAAGTTATTGTGACATGTGGGATAGGATGAAGTGGATGCGAGCAGTTGCTCCTTGGAGACGGCCACGATACATGTGAGGGGGAATCAGGTTCCCGTTCGTATTGTAAGCATGCAGTGGGGACACGGAGTTCTCAGCTTTCAATGATCTCTTCAAGTTCGTGTTTGGCGGCGGTTGAATGTGTCGGCCAGGTGTGTTACAGGGGAACTCAAGGACGTTCCTAGCACAAGGATTACAGGCTAATCCATGGTCAATTTTCATTTTTTATATCTTTCTCTCATTTTTCTATGCTTTGATCTTTCCTTTTCTTCTTTTATCTTATCTTCTAAGAAAAGGGCAAGTAACTCTGTAAGT
>JBBPMQ010000331.1:0-25192 GCA_038090375.1 Boletus rubroflammeus | reverse complement strand
GTATCTACTAATATGTTAACCCCAACCAACAGAATGCTATTCTGTTGGGTTTTCATCCCATGGCTCCAAACGGAACTAGACAACTACAAGAACTGCATCAACCGCTCTCGAAAGCGGCATGACCACAATAAGGTGAGCACTGACATGAAGTCTAGCTGTGCATACTGATTCATTGGCCAGGTTTTGCCTCAAGATATTCCTGAGCTCATCCACGAATCCAAATGGGATGGGTCTTCGTAAGTGGACATGGTGTCACAATTGTGGACGACCTCAAATCTAATAAAGACTTGGATTGCTTCGCACTAGGCTTGCTTATAGAGTTAAGAAGATATGGGGGAAACCCAACAAGAACTTGACTAGAGTTCTTGGGGTAATAGATTCATACTATATATACTGTCTACTGTGTTTGTACGTGTTTACCTACTGGTCCGTGCGTCCTGTAGATAAGGGCTAAGGGTATGACATCATAGATAAGAGATACGAGATAAGGGTCTAGACATTTCTAGACCTTCAGTAATTAAATACATGAGGCGAGTCACGTGATGGGTCTAGACCGTGGGTCACGTGATTAGTCCGAGGAAAAGATAAGATCATGTGATGTGAAAGGTGCACGTGGTGTCACATGACTGTGGAAAATATCACGTGATTAGAAAAAGAAAGAATAGAAAATTAGAGTTCGTAACAGCAATGGTTCCAACTGACATTGGACTAGAAACCGAGCATCATGTAGCATTGGACGAGCTGGAAGCTGACGACGATCCACTTCCCAGTGGGGTGGATGCTGGTGATGATGCGCTTAAAGTACCAACACTTCTGCTCGACACATTCTCTGATGACGATTGACCTCACTTGCAACATTACTATCTAGAGCATGCATACTGTATGTACATAGCTTCTCGGACACGGTAGCTCATTGTCAGTGACAAGGTTTCTTGAACATCGAGGGGCTCAATACACATCTGTCAAGTGAAGGTACATAAGTGGGTTCGGTTGAGGTGGTGTCTGAGGGGTGCACAAAGACGAGGGAACTGAATTCCCTAATCCTAGTGCCGATATGCGCTGAGTTCTAAAACATTTGTGCCGAAAGAGCACGATTGTCCGGGCTTCCTTTTACACGCCGTCCAAGATGCATCGATGATGATCCAGTATATCTACATTGAAGAGACACATCGCTCTCTCGCACTTTGACAAACTCAAGGGTGTTTGGGAGCCGAAGCTGTTGCAGCCAGTTAGGTCGGATCCAACAAAGGGGAGTCTTGAGAGTTCGCGGGCGACGGTGACTTGGGGCTGCGCGCGCACTCGCAATGGCCCGGCGCACGACTTCGCTCAGAGACACTCGACGAGCGCGTCAACTCATTCAAATCTGCTCAGTTCACTCCTGTCCGTGGGAAAGTTGAAGTATGCTGTGTCGATGAGTTCGATTCAACCCTAACCCAGCTGCGAAAACCTCAAATTATCAATTTCTTTCCTTCTTTCCATGGCCACCAAAGCCATCAAGCACTTCAGGCTTCGGGAGCTTGCAAGGGCGCCGCCACCTCCCCCCGTTCTCAAACCCACCCCAACTTCATCCACCAGTTCTCCCTTTGACTTTTCCAAGTTCGACTTTTCACAACACACTCGCGTCGCGCCCGAATCGTCGACGAACAACTTCCCGAAACGCGCAAACGCGTTCATCCCTACGAAGAATCCCCAGACGGGGCGATGGGCACCACCAAAGTACTCCTTGCGCCAGCAAGCAGATCTCATCAAGAAAGCCCGCGCGTCTGACACCTTAGCACTGCTCCCGCCTGCGCCAAAGACATCCGCGGCATACCTTGCAGCTATTTCATTTGCCAAGGCGCAACCAGCATCCGAAAAACCTCAGGTGCAGGCTACGCCCGAAACCCAGATTGAGACGGACGGGAATGGCTCAGAGGAGCGGTGGTCCCAGCCTATCGAATGGGTCGGCAAAGTGAAGGAGCGCAAGGTGCCCGGAGCGGAGATTGGTAACAGGCTTTACGCGGGCAAGAAGCGTATGTTTAAGGGTCACAAGTGGGAGCGGGTGGCGGAGAAGAGGGCTTTGAAGCGAAATATGCTCATGCGCGACATGGCGAAACGTATCCAGCGCTACAAGCAGGCGAGTGCTTTTTCTGTCTCGTTGCCTTGTTCTTGCATGGCGTCCTTACAGTTTCTCCCCCGTAGTACTACAAGAGGAGGCGACCAAACCCCCTCAAGCCTTCCAAGACGTCAGGCGGGAAGCTTCCATTCTAGACATCATGTATACCGCATCGTTAATTGCATTGGTCTTATATGCATCGTCCTCCCCTATCCTCTATTCGGTTGCCGTATGCTCTTGCGGCACGCAAATTCAATTATCAATGGCGCCTCACCGGTGAATTCATACTGAATGGCTATATCCCTCCAAGTGATGTTCCTGCTGACCCCGGTTTGATCCACTGGCCATGGACGCGTGTGGATTTGCGTGACGCCCGATGCTTGCCCTCGTGGTCCATCTAGACGTGCTCCGGCGGACGTACTACGAAAAGATAATACTACCTTGGCGCGCAATTAACCTCACATACCCTGTGTTGTACCAAGTGGGGGAGCTGGCTTTGGATATGTGGGTCCTTGATGTCATGCAATCATGGAGCCTAAATATCTCATGGCTTCAAGCGCCCCCTCCAAGGTCGACATCAGTATTCTTTGTCCTCTTGACCACTTTCGTCCGATCTCCTCGGCGTACGGATTCCTTCCAGTTAATTACGTTCACTTTCCACAGGTATTTCACACGAACATTCGTTCCCGTCGTCTGATAGTGCCAACAATGTGGGCAAAGGGAGCTCTGGACGGACCCACCTCTCAATTTAGCTTTCATTACCTTCAACTAACAGACGGTGATACATATGGCCCACGGTTCACCCCCACATTGCACGTCGTACCCCAAAAGTCTCACTTGCGGACATTGCCTGGGGTTCATCCGGATCCGCCCCCAGTGGAATCGTACTCAGACAACAATTATTTTTGCAGCGATTGCAGCAGCTTTCGCTGTGCTCTGGATATCCCCTTTACCAGGAGAGCCTGGCATATTCAGCATGGCTTCACGCATTTCGAGCTAGCACGTCGATTTGGATTCCAAATGATATTCTCACAGGAGGTGCGCGATCCTTGACCTTGAAACTTGCTTCCCTTGACGAAGTAAGCTCCAGATCGGAATCCTACAGCTGATGGTTAGCCTGAGGCGCTGCAACCGAATGTCCGAATATATCAACTGACGAGTTTCTACAGTTAAGTAGCTGGAAATGGCTTCAATTGAGATCGAACTTTGTACTGTCCGAGTCAAAGTGAGGCTTTAAGCCGCTCGTCGCGTCGATCACCCTCCAAGGGTTGTTATCGCTCCTCGTCCTCTGCCCGCGGCTGCGTGAGCTGGGTTTGTCCCTCGACATCAGTGAGGTCCCGGAGAACACAGACACAAACGTGTGCAATACGCTTCTTGCATCCTTCCAGCTCTCGGATTCGCCCATCAGCGACGCGCGTCTAGTGGCCGAATTTCTCCTTGGACATCTCCCGTCCGTGACATGCGTCGATGCGACTTTCGCACTCATGCCGTATTGCCGTTGTTACCAGCGACCACATGGTTTACGCGTGGAAGAGTATAATCTAAGGTCCGAGTCGACGACGCAGAGCGATACGCATCGGCCAATCGATCCAGGCTTTCGACGATCATGGCACGACAGAAACACGGCGACGCGGTGTTGCGGCCAATTTGCCTAGTTCATGCTATTGCTTAGACTGTACGACCCTTATTTACGCTACTACATGTACACTTTTCTAGTATCAAACACTTGAACCAGTCTAGGCCAATATAGGATGACCAGAACGACTGTCTTCGGATCTCGAAGGTCTCGTTTGGGGAGACTAGGTCAATATTACAATTTTGGTAGCCAAGCTGGCAGCTTCGCCATACCCAGGGGCCCCACGCATCAGTCCTGGACCAGTTGGACCGATTTCGACCGTTGGCAGATTCGTTATGGCAAGGGGATCAACTCGCATCGCAGAAGCGCTGTTGTCAATAGGCCTCCCTAGACGCCTGCAGCGAATGACACACGTAACGTCCCTACAGGCCGTGTTGAGCTTTAACAATAACGTGCTGCTTTTTCGCGATTGCATTGATAGCAGCCGCCTGATGCAAGCACAACGAATTGATCTTCCTCGCATTACGCAGCGCGTGTTGGATCATATCTCTCAAAAAGTGGCTCGTCAAGGTTCCCTGTGAAAACCTTCTGTTTATGAACTCGAAGCCCGCAAAGCAATGTGTGTGTGACCTACCTTGCCTCGCTTCTCCCGCGTTGAAAGTACGCCGGTCGACAATTTGGTCCCTGTACCATTCCTGATCTCGAATTTCTTGGATAAGCTCGGCGATGGAAGGTCGCTCCTCTGGACCCAGTGGGATCGTCAGCTTGTCATCGGGCAGCACAGATTTGGTGCGGCATTTGGGCTTTGGGCCCTGGCAGCAGCTTGGAGAAGGATCTTCGCCCACAGGCGTCGCGAACAAGAAGCCTGTAGAAACATTCCGAAAAAAGCGCAGATATGTCAACTAATTAACCTACTGCTTGACAGCACGCGTGAATCGTCATCAGGCGTCACGGGGTTCGATCAGTTTCTTCGTCTGAGCAGGTGTCATCGCAGGCGGAAGCAAAAACCCAGCACTGAAGAATGGCAAGCATCATCATCATCATCCACACACCCGCGAGCATTGATGTCAAACCCACCTAGTTTGCTCCTTCTTCCCCTTTGAATTCTCCGCAAACTCGAGTATCAGAACATGCTCTACTTCCACACCAGGAAGCTGGGACGAAGGTGTGGAAAAGTCGGGGCTCCGCAGTCCGCCGCGTTGCTGTTGAGAGAGCGTTTCGGCGCGAATTTGATGAGATCGGGGAGGAGTTCTCTGGGTGCAAGTCAGTGGGCATACTAGGACATGAAAATTGGCGTCGCGCACTTGAGTTTGGCGACTTTGGCGAGATCGAGGTCGTTGGGGTTGGGTATGTCAACCGAATGTCGGTAAGCAGCCGATACACATTTTCGACCTTTTCAACAGGTCCTGCGGGGAGGAATCATTATCATTGGAAAGGTGACAAGTTTCCACAGTTGGCTTCACACAAATGAGATCAAACTGACGGCGACGCACACGGTTGTGGTTAATTTGCCTATCAGCCAGCAGCCTGAGTAACTGGTGCATAATGTTTTAGATGTGGAACCGAGATGCAACTTCAGTCATACGTGACGCTATCTAACCGCCGTCCAAGCGTTCCCAAGGCTTTCTGACCACGGCCTTCCTCAGTACTCGCAGCTGGAGGAGTCGAACGAAGACGACATTGCACACGCAGACACCTTTCTCAAACAGATGACAGCATGGGACCATTGTCTCGAAGAGTCACGAAGTAGTTCCAAGTATCTCAGCGAACGTTTGCTTCTGGACAGGTCTTCTTTTGGTAGAACAAGTTGCCGTGTGGCATCATGATTGGACCGATCACTATCACGGACTGTCGAGAAAGCCGCGTATCTACCAATTTTCAAATCCTCGACATACTTACTGGGACCCGATCAGTGACCAGTCCGTCTAAGGGGCAAGCCGTCATGATACGGACCTGGAATAATTTGACCTCAATTCCTCGACCGGAAGCTGGATAGAGTTAGCTGTCATCAGCGCACTACACTACTGGATAATCAATGGATTGCTCACTAGGCTCAACAGATTTGCAGAAGTGTGATAGGTCAGCCAATTTCGTCCCGCACGTTTGAATGCTCCCGCCTTTGTGATTGGTGAGTTGCGTGTTAACTTCACAGCTTTAGGTTTGAATGGGAGGCTGGCGTGGGTACAGGTGGGTTGTTTGTTTTTGGTGTCTCCGTCTATCCATGAGAGAACTCCAGAGCTCAAACCGAGGAAGAGTATCCCGCCCTGGGAATACCCGCATTTTCTCCAGTTGATCGTTCGAAGATCGGGGGATCTCAGAGGACCATGGCGTTCAAATTTCTCACCGAATTTACGAAAATATATAGAGATCCATATGGTCAATACCTTGTGCCTGCATCTGTTCCTGTTGCCTTGCTGCGTTTCATGATTTCTCACCCGAATGAGATCCGAAGAACCCACTGATGATGATCCGTTGTTCAGTTGTTCGTATGGCATGATTGCTTGTACCCCTTTCTTGAAAAGGGGCTCCTTTGGCAGTCTCGATCCCTCTGCTACAATGTCAAGACTCTCGGGTATAATGCGGCGGTTTGGGAATGCAGCCACATGTGGCAACGATCAATGCTTAGCCATGCCCCGACGATTCTGGAAATTTTACTTGCTCATTGGTTGACGGGGATCCCAGTCGGACCCAAATCGCTCATGATTAATGATATGTTAGACTCATCCTGACGACGCTGACAGGTATTGACACAGCTTGAGATGACGTCATACAACTCCAAGAGATACGGTCGCTGAGGAAACCACAGCCTCAGTGAGGATGGCAGGCAAGGTGGCGATTTGGTAATTGGGTCGGTTTCGGGGATATTGTTATGTTTGTTATCATGCGGACGTTCCCTATCAACATGTCTTTTACGCTGGTTCAAATGCTGCGCATGGCGTGGCCAGTTGGATTAGAGGTTGATGCGGACGGCGGCCAAGTGCATATTTGTTGTTTCGAACTTTGGTAGCCAAGGTTTTTTACCACGGACTCTGAGCCGATAGACTCATAACAGGAAACGACCCTATGTCACAAGTTTAGCACGATTATAGCCGATCCGCTTCGAGTCCCCACAGGCCTGTTTCTTGGGTGCGAACACTCATGGCCTCCGTTCTTTGGCTATTCCAGAAGCGATACTAGAGCTTGACCATCACCTGCCCGTCGTTTGAACAGCCTAATTGTGCTATCAGCTGTACTGTGAGTTGTTCGTATGAAACCTGTCCCGGGTCTGAGTTGTCAATGCGTGATGGAGATTGACTAAACTCCTTTCGGTTCCTCGAAAACGTGTCCGCCCTCAGATAGCGCTCGATCCTGGATTTTTCTTTCTTCCGTGTTGACCACCACAATGGATCACCTGCCTCGCGACCAGACACCTTTGCGCTCGTCGCCCTTCCAGGTATGAGCCTTACCCTTTTGCACTTTCGTCACGTTTGAAATTTGCCTGCTTACTGGTATCGGCAAGGCTCGGGCGCTCCACTTTCTCAAGAAACTCGCCTTACGTGCACGGGGAAGTGGCGAGAAGTCGAGAGACACTATTTCCCCTCTTGCCATACCTACCCACAACTTTCAGCGCGCACACTCCTCGGTAGACCTCCTGCGTAAGCCAGACATATCGCGGCTCATCGGGTTTAGGGTAGAAGACGGCCCTAATCCTATGGATACCGATGACTCGTCTCAAGACGCTTCTGCGAGCGGCAATTCATACCGTTTACGGCCAAGACGTCACTCCACTTTGGATTCATTGCGCACTGCGCCCATTCATGCAACATTTGCCGGTCACGGCGCTGCGTCAGCTTTCTTTCGCGATCAGGGAGGTCTAGGGAATAAATTCCTAGTCGATGAACCTGCAAATCTACTTGCTCCAGCACCATTCTTCTTGCGGTCTAACCCGTCTCTCGATGCTGTGGTCCGGCTTCCCCGATCTCCTGTGTCGAATCCCGAGATCCCACTACAGATCAGTGTCTATCCAGAATCGAAGCCTGACAAGGAAGCTGTGCAACGCACGCTGAACGATGATACGGCACGGCATTTTTGGGATGTCCTCTCCCATGATGCCACTCTCATAACCACACTGACTGAGCTAACGCCATCGATGTCTTCTTACCCGGGTACCCATTCACCACCGGTCTCGCAGGATTCCACCTCACAAACCGTCCAGGAGCGTCCCCCTTTGTTGTCTCACCACAGCGCCCCCTTGCCGCCGCCATTCCGTGTCGTGACGGAACGTGGTCTCCGTTTGTCACCGTCCATAGTTACAAGACAACCCATGCCTCTACTCAATCTACCTACGTTGCCACCACCACCACCACTTGCGCTAGATACGCCATCAAGGCAGAAGGTACCCCTGCGAAGCATACCTTTGTTGCCCAGACATGGTCGTAGCAACGTTGAATGTCAAGTGGATCACGAGAATGCGACGCTAGGGGATTCAGATGAAGACGACGGTGACGAAGGCGATGAGGAAGAAGAGCCTATTGACGCTTTGAGCGTTCATGAGAGTGATGACGAAGACGAGGAACCCTCGAGCGTTGGTCCATCCGGTATTCACGGCTTCAAGACCTCGCAGAAACAGCGCATGAGGCATGACGGGTCTTTGGCCGAAAGTCCTGTTTCTCCGACCTCGCCCCAGAGCGACTCTGTCGGCCCGAATCTCGACGACTGCTCTTGTTCCACGACCTATGTCAAGTCCGCCCATTTCGCGCCATCGTCTACTTCTCTGGCAATGTATCCATTCTCTCCCAATATACCCAGTGCCGAAGATGTTGACCAGCACCACGTGCTGGATCCTGACCTCCCGATACCTGGAGCTCGGTTGGAGAGCCGGCCGAGTCTGTACCACACTGCCTCGCGGAGCATGTTCAACCTTGGTTCCACTCGGCACACTGAGCTGGGACTGCACCCTTTCAAGTCTAGGGAAACGGTGCGATCCAACGCAGGGTCAGCTTCAGGACATACCAACGAAAGTGTTGCAGAATCGGAGGAGAGTGACACAGAGGTAGTGATTGGACGTCTCCTTCGACGCACTTCGATGCCTAGTTTCCATCCCACTTCGGATCCTCCGCCGTATCCCACGTTCAATCCACGTCCAAAGGAAAGTCGCGTTACCCCACATGAGGATGAGGAGTTACCGCCTTACAGCAACTCCCTGTACCTCATAGCCATTATGCCTCGTAAGATGGAGTTTAGCGCTCCTGGTGTACAGGCAAAGGACCGCAAGTGGAGACGCGTGGTGTGCGAACTGGAAGGGACTACCTTTCGGACATACAAGTGTCCCCCCGGTGCCAGTGGTGCAGGCGTTCTAGGAGACTGGTGGGAAAAGCGCGTGGGCGTGGGCGATGTGACTTCTAACATGCCTCGGACACGGAAAAAGGAAGAGCAGTTTGAAAGGTCAGCGAAACTGGGGATCGACGAGCCCTCAACATCTGTCACACCCCCAGCGTTCTCTGGACGATCGACATCTGTCCCTCCCGCAAGACAGAGGAGGCGAAGAAGCGAGTCCCAATCGTCGATGGCAACCCAATCTACGATGACGACGCCTAGGCCGGCAAAACGCGCCTCGGGTACAAGCTTTCTGTCACCCTTTAGGAGTTCGAGCACCACTCGGCCCGAAGCGAGTACTGGGGAAACCTCGCGTCGTCCCGAGTCCCGTGAGCTCGAACTATTGCCTGTCGATGTGCAAAGCAGCCGTTCTTCGCTGTCGCACGAGTCCACTGGGCGAGCGACTCCGGTGGCTCAGCAATTATCTCAACCACCACAACCTCGTTCGGCCTCGCGACTCCCTTTTTTGCCCGTGGCGACGGGTCGAGCGCAATGGCGCAGCGGCGAAATACCCAAACCGCTCAAGTCAGACCTATTACGTGCATATACCTTGCAGCACGCAGAGAGTGGTCTGGGGAATGATTATCTGAAGCGGAAAAACGTGATTCGAGTGAGGCTAGAAGGAGAGCAATTTTTGTTGCAAGCACCCGATGTACCTGCTGTCGTGGAATGGATCGAGGTACACACCGTGCAAATCTGGTGATGTGGATCTGATTACTTTGCAGGGGCTCCACGCTGGGACCAACATTGCTTTGGATATCGACCAGCGACAGATGCCAAGGGGACCCATGTTTCCAAGGTCGGTTTATCTTAAATTATAGGGTCAGTCCATTGGCTCACGGTGATTCAGGCGGCGGCGGCGGCGGCGTACGCGACGCGCGCAGGTGGAAGATACGTCTGTAGAGCGACCGCCTACGTCTCAGAGACTCGCGTGATGGTGTATATTCGTCTCGCACTCGTACTGGACGGTCGCATTACTGTTTTGTCATTCCTTGCAGAATTGTCTTGTAGCTTAGTGCCCACTCTCTGAGTCTCTGCTGTATGTATCCATCCTGGATAGAATCGTTTAAGTTTCCCACGGTTTTTGCTGTATGCCACGTTCGGTTTTTGCCTTTGCATCAAACGAGCTCCTCCGTTATCTTGTATCCGTACCCTCATCGATTTTCTTTCTCGACCTTTTCTTCTTCTTCCTGGTTCTGGCAGCCGACGAAAGCCATTGCCCAAGCATTCTTCTCTCCCTATCTACGCACCCATACTCTCGTCAAAATTCGCCATAGCGCAGCCGTAAAGCATCAACGTTATTGCGTGTCCGCTACAACCTGTTTTTTTTTCCACCAACAACATTCGTACCTCGCTCCTTCACGCCAACGTCTGAACCATCGAAGCGCGACTTCACAGTATGGCCGATTCAGCGACGGAGATCGATCTGGACTCGGTCATCGACCGATTGTTAGAAGGTGGGTGGCGTGTGCCTGTAACTCGGTCCTCTGCTTGCAAGGTGGAAGATGGGGTATGCAAACGCCACGAGCACCGTCCTCGCTGGGGTGGTTGGAAGGTGGTTTTGAGGGAGGGTTTATTTAGGGCGTCGTGCGGTGGAGTCACCAGCGCACCCACCATGCGGCAGTGCTGCGATGTGCTGGTGCGGGTCGGTGGAAAAGCTCCCTAGGGTGGAATATGCGTCCCTCGAACAACTCCTGCGCATTCCCCCTCCAAGCTATGCTCTGGTTTTTGAACAGGAATATTGATTCGTGTTTTTTTTTCCTCCTTTTTTTTTTGGCAGTGCGTGGAAACCGACCAGGCAAGCCGGTTCAACTACAGGAGTACGAAATCAAATATCTCTGCACGAAAGCACGCGAGATTTTCATAAACCAACCAATTCTATTGGAACTAGAAGCACCCATCAAGATTTGCGGTTCGTGCTCACGATTTCATGTGACGGTGTTCTTGTTATGACTCACACCGCCGGTATGCCCGACAGGTGACATCCATGGTCAATACTATGACCTTTTGCGACTTTTCGAGTATGGGGGTTTCCCACCAGAAGCAAATTATCTCTTCCTCGGCGACTACGTCGACCGGGGTAAGCAATCCCTCGAAACCATCTGCCTCCTCCTCGCATACAAGATCAAGTACCCTGAAAACTTTTTCATCCTTCGTGGAAACCACGAGTGTGCAAGCATCAACCGAATTTACGGTTTTTATGACGAATGTGTGTCGTACTTTTCATCACCCCAAGACGTGGTCAGTATTGAAAACAGAGCCAAGGCAAACGGCGGTACAACATCAAGCTATGGAAAACGTTTACTGATTGCTTTAATTGTCTACCCATCGCTGCCATCATCGACGAGAAGATATTCACCATGCATGGCGGATTGTCCCCCGATCTTCAATCAATGGAGCAAATACGAAGGGTCATGAGACCTACAGACGTTCCAGACACTGGTGCGTCTGCCTTTTGTATGTTGTGGGAATTTATCTCACACCGATTGTGCAGGACTACTGTGTGACCTTCTATGGTCAGACCCAGACAAAGACATCACTGGATGGTCGGAAAATGATCGAGGCGTCTCGTTTACGTTTGGGCCAGACGTTGTCTCAAGATTTTTGCAGAAACATGACATGGACCTCATTTGCAGAGCACACCAGGCACGTTTCAACTACCCTGATATCGCTTGTCGCTTCTGATTACTGACGTGTTACAGGTCGTGGAAGATGGTTATGAATTCTTCGCAAAACGGCATCTCGTTACCTTATTCTCAGCACCAAATTATTGCGGAGAATTCGACAATGCTGGCGCCATGATGAGCGTTGACGAGACGTTGCTCTGTTCCTTCCAAGTGAGTTGTCACGTGATCCAGTACGGCCGACGTTTGTAACGTGGCCCAAAGATTCTTAAACCCGCTGAGAAGAAAGCCAAGTACCCTTATGGAGGTATGAACATGGGACGACCTGTGACACCACCTCGCAAACAGAAGAAGGGAAATAGCAAGACTGGTTAAGTCAGGTGGAGCCTTCCTTCATCTTTCTTGATCCAGTTTCCTGTTTATTTTCTGTTCTTTAATTGTGTTTCTCCCGGTCATGGCTGGCTGTATCTTGCTAAAGGGATGGTTTATAATGATGGGAATAACGACAGGCCTCACACTAGCCCGCTTTGTTGTCGGGGTTGCCAGGACGAAGCAACATGGTGGAGCATTGATTGAAGGCGAGGATGAGGTAATGATGGACCTATTTTGCATGGTACCTTGGCAAAGGAGAGCGATCATCACATCACAATCCCTACGTATCTATTTCTTCACTTTGGACATGACCCTCTCCGTAAACAAAACAGTCCTCTCGTTAATCTCCCACTTGGGCGGAGACCGTCGGCGCTCTTGGCTTTTCCTCTCCACGTGTACCGGTTCTTTCAAGTGGCAGTAGTGATGATGGTGTCATGGATCCTTGCTCACGTTGTTGTTTTTGTCTTGTCATTTTCCGTCGCCATCTTTTTTCCTCCTTGCGAGGCATTCGATAGCCTGATCTGTTCATTCTTCGTGTTTCTTTTTTTTCTTATATTTCCCCCTTGTCACAGTAGGTCTGTCCATATACTACTACATTGACTTAATTTTCCGGGGACTGCTGGGGGGAGGACGATCGGACGTTGAGTCTTGGGCATCCACCGGACGGCGAACGGCGATAAGACGACGCTCGCTACATACTTTTGTCGTGTCGCTAGACTCGCTACGATGCTTTCTGGCTTGGACTATCTCGCGATGGATATGGATTACGCCGGTTACTACCTACATAGTACTACTGATGCCGGCCAGCATTCAGAGGACCTTCGTTTTGAGGTGATCCTGTGGCGGCCGCACCGCTGGCAGTGGCACGCTCGATCGGACGGCTCGAGGCTTCCCTTTCTTCCTGGGCCTTTTGTGCTTCTGAATCTAAATCGAGCAACACCAGTCCACCCGACTCCACCTATGTAGTACATATCGCCGGTCATCGAATCCGTCCCGTCCGTTGCAGATTCCGTCGGTTTTTGGGGAAAACAAGGACGCAATTTTTGCTTTCGATCAGGCCCCCAACGTTTTTTTTCTCTCCAACTGTTCAGTCCGAGATTCAGAATAGAACAATGATCGATCACGGAGGAGAGGCTAATAATTATGATGGCGGGGGAAGGGGGGTACTATACAGTAGCCCAAGTCAGTGAGATCGTCGGACAACTATTCCACCGCGTGATGTGACGGACGACCCTTTGCCAAGGGACGGGCCCGGGGGGGGGGAAGGGGGGGGGGACGATCATTTCCATTATATATCATTGCGAAATTCCACATTCAGGGATGTGGTCGACCCCCCCCCCCCTTGAATTAGAAACAGCTTGGTTGAGCGTTATTTTAAAATGAAGTTACAAGACCATGCAAAGTGAGGTAGCACGCGAACTCGGCCAACGTTTGCCAACATCATGTTACAGACTTACAGTAACGTCAACGATCCTGATGGTCGCCTCCGTTGAGGTTTGGTTGAATTCATCGTCGTCCGTGTGTGGCATCGGCGCGGCCGGGGGGAGTTGGATGACGCATCCAAGTCAAGACTTGCGTCATTCCAGTTGACCAGTCATGTTACATAAACTCTATCTTTGAACGCAGTCAGGAGACCTCCAGGGGCTGGCGGGTCACCAACTCTCAAGTGGAGACTTACTGCGGAATTGAAAAATCGTTCGGGAAAACTTCGGAGAAACATGTGACGGTCATGCGGCCGCATCAACGCATCACAAGGGTTGGGTGGTGGCCGGTTGAGGGGGGTTGGGTGCACCTTTGTCCGGGGACAAGACCCTTCCCACATGTTCAGTGGTGATGGGCATGGATACTTACCCCGAGGATCTCGGCTTTTCCGCTTTGATAAGTAGATAAGCTGAGGGAATGACCGGTCGATCCCGTGATACGGGGGACGCGGGGTGTAAAACATTCCATAGTATCTCTGGCCCGTGGGGCTGGTCGGGGAATCGTTTTGTCGGAAAATGATATGGCCATATGTGGATGACTATTCATGACGTACAATCGGATGGAATTTTGTCTCGTTGAATATAGTTGGGAGGTATGCCAAGGGGGCATATATCAGGTTACTAACAACAGACGGCATAATAATGTAACGGAAGCCCCAAGAAAACTAACAAACCGACGAATGAAATATTGTTCTCCAAAGACAGCAAGGAGAGAGAGACATACATGGAGAGGAAGAGGGGGGGAAGCCATCATGCATTCTCTGGAAGTTTCTCGGGCATGAAATCCTCGTGCATTTCGTGCGCCTTGGCCTGGTGCGCGATTTTGTCGATGGCGTCCTCGCCATCGAACAGCGCCGCCGTCTCCTCCAGCGTCCGGTTTTTGGTCTCCACGACGAAGAACCACAAAAAGACGAATTCGCATGCGAGCCAGCAGACGTACACGAGCTAGGTCGTCGAAGACGACTTGTCAGTACGGTTGTCCGTTATGGATGCACGTCAAGCGCGACTTACATAGTATTTCCATCCTAGGGCGTCCAGTGCGATCGGGTTGACGTACTGATTAAAGATGAGGGCGACAGAAATGACAAAGCTGAAGACGTTGAACCCTTTGGCACGGAGGCTGTATGGCAAGATTTCGACCGTATACGAGACAATGAGGGGAGTGAACGCAATGTCATATGCAGCGTAGAAGAGGAAGATGAATGCAATGACGGCATGCCCAGCCGCAGCGGACTGGTGCTGAGCATACTCGGAGAAACAAATCGCTTGTGCCGTGTAGAACAGGGTCATCAAACCGGCAGAAAGAAGGAAGAGGAAGCGACGACCGAGACGGTTGACCATCAAAGCCGCGAACACGGCCCAGCCCAAGTTCCAGATCTGCAGAATACCGTTGATGAGGAGTTTGGTGCCTGTACCGGTGATACCGATCTGGTCGAAGACCTTGTTCAAGTAGTACGAGACGAGACCGTTACCGGACCATTGCGAGAAAAAGGCAAGGGCGACGATGATGCGCATGCGCTTGCGGTTTCCATGGGTGGCAATGAGCGACTTCCAGCCGACGTTCTGAGCGACCGTATGGTCGAACACGAGGGCAGCCTTGATTTCCTTGAATTCATATTGTACGAGCGGGTCTGATCTGGAGGCGAACTGATCAGCGAAAAATGGGGTTTGTTTTGGGGTACACTTACACATTTCCATCAGCGTGGTAATAGGCAAGAACATTCAATGCCTCTTCTTCGCGCCCCTTGCTCACCAGCCAACGAGGCGACTCGGGTGCAAACAGAACCAGAACAAATTGCACAATTGAAGGAGCACCCTGTAGCAGTGATGGCAAACGCCATGCCCACGTGTTGTTTATCTGGAAGGTACCGTACGTCGTCCACGCGGCACTAATAAGGATCGCCGTGGGTTGAGAATGGTAAAGAGCCGCATCGTGTGGGAAAAAGACTTACATGATAGAACCAGAATACCAGAGGGAATTGTACAGGGATGTTAAAGGGGCGCGATATGAAGGGTATGAGATTTCAGTAACCAGCATGGGAGCGGCGTTAGCTGTAAATTTTCCTCGACTGGTGGGATCGCATGACTGAATCCTTATAGAACTTACCTGCGAAAGTGAGGCCAAAGCCGATCATAAAACGGGCACCAATGAACATGCCGATGGATTGCGCAGCAGTTTGAATGGCGGTAGCAATGCACATGATCGTCGCACCCAAGAACACGGCCCGACGACGACCAATACCATCGGACACATAGGGGGCAAAAGGATAACCTGCCAGCGCACCAATATTCTACCACGTATGGTCAGCAGACATAATTTATGGCCTTGTGTGCTCACTTGGATGGCATTAAGCAGACCAAGCTTCCCACCAGATGGGTTGTTGAAAGCAGACTCCCACTGGTTGAGAGTCTGCAAACCGTTCATCATACTACCATCGTAACCATTAGTGGACGAAGTGATGAGACTTTAGGTGATACAATATCAGAGAAATCATATGACATGTAAGGGTTCTTCTAGACATACAGAAGGACGATCCACGCGTTGAGGGCAATGAGTCTGTCGACATGCGAGTAAGCGCAAGGAAGCATGACCGTTACATAGGATACCCACCGCCTGTTATTGTACCACTTTCTGCTGGGGTCGATTAGATGCGCCAACGACGCATCCTGAATTCCAACGGGAGCAGCACCGACACCCATACTGTCTTCTGATTAATTACAAGGGGCAAAGGAGGCGAATGGGGTCGAGGACTTTATGCGCTTGATTGCACGTCTTATAGCCTCGGGCTCGGGAAAACCATTCAACTCCTTCGGTTCGAAGTTGAGAGGTTTTTCCTGAATTACCCCACACTCTTGCGGCATTGTCAGCGCGCTTGGAGCCGCACCGTACCCGGGTGACGTTCGTCAACTGACCCCGAAACAAGGGACCGCGGGGCCGCCCGACGTGGTGAACTTGTGCGAACCCGCAATGTAATTTCCCTCTCAAGCCAGTCCCAGCGTAACCGGAGCATGGACCGTCGAAGGATGTTGGGATGCGATGCACAGTGGGTCATCCCCACAGTCTAGTGGGCTGGTACGGGCTCATTACTTTGCATCCGTGGCCATCATATCAAACAATATGGATCAAAAAGGCGGCACAATTTTTAGCCTGGATCAGTTTCCTTTCGTTCTAAGAATCGTTTTCGTCAATCACGAGGAATAGATTTCATGTTGGTAGCTCGACCCACAAATTTCCACGCATCCCACGACTTGCTCCGAGTCCCATGATCAGGTGTACACATGGCGCCCATCCGTACATGTCACGTTCGCTCCTACGTGAGTCGATGATCATCCACAGGTTTGTCTGGAGAGTGACATGCCGAGATGCTGACGGGTCCCACATTCTCCAGGTTTGCGGGGACCAGACTGGTGACCAATCCGTCATTATGAGGAACGCCGTCGATAGACGTGGGGGGACCCCTCTGCAGACTATACCCGCGGGCCGCCGCCTACAGACCTGAAGCGCATAAATCCTGCATAAATGCGCACTTCGTGTGGCTAAGCGTCACATACCCTTTTTTAGAGTGCATCTTGGCCGATGGGAGACTCGCAAAAGTGTCGTCGAATGAGTACGCTTTTCAGATAGGCTAGCTCGTTACAGTCCATATGTTTCAGAACGTTCCAGACATTCGGAGTTTGAATCTGGGTAACTCTCGAGACAAGTTTCTCTCGTCGCACAAGTACCGCCGTCTGCTCAAGCTTAAGCCTCGAGCAGTCGTCTTACGGTTTCATGGAACACCGTTTGTTCGATACAGTTTCTCAACGAGGTCAAGGAGTACTAGCACCTGCCAAATCGGGCAGTTTCAGTCGGATATGCATATTTCTGACACGGGCAGTAGTAAACCATGCCGACCGCGATCGCTCCGCTGGTGGATTGATCCGCGGTGGGCGTGTCTGTTACGGTTCTAAATTCACAGCTTGAAGCTTGCGGTATATAGATATGCTCTTGGGGTTTCACTTGCATATGTCATAGCTGGGGCAGCGGTAACGCGTCCTCCGTCATACGTCAAGTTTTATCTCGCGTAATGAACGGGACCCCCGGGGGGAAATCAAGTCAGTTAGACTCAGACGAGGGCTGAAAGTAAGCATCATCCACTTATTTGGAGTCGAGGCAAATGACGTGCCGTCTCTCTAGCAAAGTGCCAGTTAGCGCCGTGATGCATTCTCTCCAATTTAGTCCTATAGAGCAGAGGTACACGCTCGAAATAACGACTGCGTTCCTAGTATGACGTACCTTATTGTCCAACATCCATGTACTTCTCTTGTTCAAGAGCGTTCAAGCTCAAGACTGACAGAACCTTGGCAAAATTATGCTTCCGACTTCAAAGACCGCGTATGGGAACGAGACTTGCCTCGGCAATACGATGAGCTGAACTACTACTTCCAAACTTCCAATGGAGCTCGGAAGGTCAGAAGGCCGGTGTTGCGTAACCGGAATATCCAAGTTGATCAACGCCAGCTCATCAAAGTCAAGACGTTGACCTGTGTTCCCCATTCCTCGCAAGCCAACAACTAGGGAATGTATATCTCAAAAGGGCCCAAACGCTATGTAAGGCCATATCCAGAGTCTATGTGTAGTGAGAGGGACCTTGGCAACTAACTTGAAGGAAAATGTTAATGACTCATCTCACGTAAGGCCACTGGTCAAATGGCCAACTTGAACATTCAACTTGAAGAAGAGAGATGGGCCTGACAAAGTTGAGTAAGTAGCATTAGAATCTAAAGGGATTTATGAATCTCACTCCACTTCTGTTCAGGTGCTTGCACCTGAATAACATACTTTCTCTGTTAGTCGATACTGCCCACCAAGCACTCGAGCTTACCTCCCGTCTTCCAATTCTGACTCGATCACGATGCGTTTCTCTTTCTTCGCTGTCCTCTCTGGTTTGATTGTGTTCGCTGTTGTCAACGCTTTGCCTACCGAACCTACCGCGGATATATGCTGCAAAGCTATAAGTCTAATCCCGCAGGTCGACAAATAACATATGCGACAGGGCGGCGTGAAGGTCTGCGGCGTGGATTACAACCAGCAGCGTAGTGCGCCTTCTGAGGACATTTCTGAACATACCGAGGATGGACGCCGTTACGTTGTAAGTTTATTTTCGCAGGTTGACAAGTAACATACATACTCATCAATGTGACAAAACTCGCGTCGCGATGATGCCAACTTGTTCGACAGATTCTTGAATGACCATTACAACGCGGACACAGGTACCATAGTGATAGCGACCTAGTACCCCCCGAATGCGAAATAGAGGGAGTTCAAGTCTGGTTTGATGTGTATTGTGGTAGATTCTGATGATATCCTCGGAACGCTGTTTTTATTTTGGATTTGTGGTCACCTCTGCTCCAGTGCAAAGGTAGTTTCTTGAATTGATCTGTCAGGCTTTCAGCGTTGTCGTGGCTATCAGTGGGGATTGGCGCGCATAGCACTACGATCCTCTTGTTGGGCCGTCTTAAAATGTCATTTCTTATTCTAGACTGCCCGAAAGACGCCTGTAAGTTTATTCGGTTGCTGAGGAGCAATTTCCCTACAGGAGAGCATCCACATAACAAAGAGCATAATTGGAAGTACGAAAGCAAATAATCGATATCATCCAGCATCCAGCACCGACGAGTCCCCAGCACAATCACGGACGAGCGAAAGATCCGGCGCCAACGTCCCCAAAAACGCACAGCATAAGCAAGGTTCTGACTTATAACCGTTTTGGCATCTCGCTGATCGACACGTCCTTACTTTTGCCGTGAGCGCTTCCCGAAGAAGCATCATAATATGCTTGTCCATTCCCCGTACCCGTGCTGGTCTCCGTGAACGACGGGGATGAAGGCGCGGTAACAGCTACTGTTTCAGCCTTCTTCCGCCTCCCAAATGGAACGACCCAGTTGCTCGCAAACGTCGCTAGCGTACTCGACGCCGTTGGCGACGGAGGCTGTGGCTGCATTTGTCCGTATGTATGTGTATGTGTATGTGGCAGTACACCTGGGACCATACCAGCGCCAGCGCCGAACCCAGATCCCAAAGGCGACGCCCGCGCAACGTGGTACGACCCCGTCCGCCGTCGGTTCGACAAGAACTGTGACATCCCATCCGAGAACGACTCTGATGGCGATGGCGGACCAGCCAGCAACGCAGGCTCAGACGAGAACGGGACCGGGGAGAGCATGGGTTCCGTCAGTGCTGTCGTTGCCGCGGCTTTCACCGCAGCTGGGGAACTCGTGACCGTCGCCAACGTAGGTGGTCGTGCCGAGGATATCTTGGATGTCGTCGAGAGCCGTGAAGCACGCGAGCCTGGGCGTAATGGCGAGGATGTACGCGGTTGCGACGTAGTGGAGCCTGCAGGTGGAGGCACCGGAGGTGGTGATGGACCCGATAGCCCTTTGGGCGATAATGACGAAGACGACGGTGGTGGCCGTGGCTGTGGTGTTGGAGAGGGAGAGGGAGAGGGGTTCGAGCTAGGAAGTGTAGGCGCCTCAGCCTTGGACGGCGGAACAACTACTGACGCCGGCTCTTCGGATGGTTCGGGAGACGCTTGGGCGAGCAATCGTGAGAGCGACGAGGGTCCGGCAGATGGCGTCGAGTTTGCTCGCTGGCGCGAAGGAAACAAATGCGAGGTGGGCGGTTGGGTGATGCTGAACGAGTCTTCGACCTCGGCTTGAGGTGGCCCTGGGGGAATCGGGGGTGGCGCCGGCGTCACCAACATCGACTTGCGCTCACTCTCCGGATCTGACACTGCCGAGACCCTTCTCAAATTGGGTCTGCGCTTATTGACTTGGCTAGATTGCGTCCAGTCTTCGACCTCTAGCATGTAGTACTTGATACCGTTGCCTAAGCCGTACGGATTACTAGTCGGATCCTGTAAAAACAAAATGAGACACGGGAAGAAAGAACGCATACTAGGCTTTACCTTTTGGTCGACCACGCGCTCGGCGATGGATGTAATCCGAGCAACTATCCATTCTCGTGTCTTCAACTGTTCCGCTAAATGCCCCGTTGCCAAAAGGAAATAATGGGGAAATGACACTGCGCACATGATAAGATAGCCCTCGAGCGAGAAAAAAGCAAAGACACTCACCGTTAAACGCCGCCCAAGGTTTCGACACCGAATTTCGAGTGGGCAGGAACAGCGCAAGATCCCCCTTGGCGAAATTTCGAAACGATATCTTGCCCTTGGCGCGCTCCCTGTACTCTTTGCATTGCTTCTGCCATTTCCGAATGACCGTCCCCGTTTTGGCGACTGCGTCCAGAAAGTGGTCGTGGTCAAACGCCCGCAAGAGCTCCAACGCACCGACAGGATCGGACGGATCGATCGGTGATGGTTCTTCCGCAATCACATCATGACGCAATGGTGTGGGCGGGGAGAACGCAGACTCCACCAGATGTGGATGACTGCTCTGGCTTTGGCTTTGACTTTGTTTCACGTTGGGATGGGTCGTATAGGCGCGTACCATCGATAGCGCCTTGGAATGTGCATTTCGAAATGCGATCGCCACGTCGAGCATCTGCGCCAACAATCGCCCGCTGTTCTCCAAGCTCTGCTCAAAGTCCCCCTGCGAGACCCGTCCAGCCGCCACATCCTCTAGCAACAATCGTTCGGCATGCCTCGCTTCGCGCAGCTCGTGCTCGACGCGTTGCAGCTCCTCTCGCAATCCCATTGCATCGGCATTCGTCAGATCCACGTTAGAATGGGCCTCCTTCAGTTGACGATTCGCGTCCTCGAGTTGGGCTCTTAGTTCCGAAAACTGATGCTCCAACACCGCGCGATCCCCGTCCGCCTCGGCGATATGATCCCGCAGCATCCGATCGTGCTCCGTCGCCTGTACCCTCAGCAGTCGATCCTTTTCCATATCCGACTCTTTCAACATCCGATGCACATCGTCATTCTCCGCCCTCACTCTCCGTATCTGACCCTCCAAATCTTCCCCGCGCAAACGCGCCTCTTCGAGATTCCGCAGCGTCGCCGTTTGTTCGTCCAATAGCTGGTTCACCTTGGCCGCGTTCTTCGCTTCGAGCGTATTGACTTCCTCCGCTTGCGCACGCACTTGAGCGAGCTCCTGTCGAAGCGCATCCGCCACCCTCGCTTGCTCCGTCGCATCGCCCAGTACCTTGGCACGTTCTCGACGCTGTCCCTCCACGTCTTGTGCCAGTTCTGCATTTCGACGCTCGAGAATCCGTCGCACGGACACTTCGCTCTCGATCTGGGCCTTGGCTTGATGGAGCTCGCGTTCCAGCGCATCGGCCCTTTCGCGCTCCGATTGAACAACGAGCTCAGCTTTTTCAACGTCCCTGTGCAGTCGGTGTGTCTCTGCTCGGAATGTGGCCCGTTCTTGCTGCAGAGTTTGTTCCAGATGAACTCTGGCTTCTTCGGCATTATGAAGTTGTTCCGAGAGGTCTTGGAAAGCCATCTCGTCTGCTTCTGTAACTAAGATGTCGTGAGCGACGCAAACGAAAGTAATGATGATAACGGAAAAAGAAACATAGAACATACGCTTCCTTCGAGACGCTGATAACCGAGATGCAGAAAGCACTGCAAATATCTACATGAGAAGACAATCAGCGAAGAAAGGACGAGCAGCCTACGTGAACGTTCAGCTATACGGTCGAAGCCTGCTTCGAGGTTGTCCATTTTTTGTACGAGTTTTTCAAGCGTGAAACGTGTCTCCTGAACAGAATCGAGAACCGCTGAATTTGAACTTGCTCGGGCATATTCCTCCAAATCATGCACCACCTGCAAAAAAGCTGTCCCAAAAGGGGTTACGATCTTTTTTTTCTAGCAGGCACGCAGGACATGATCGGACTCACCATCCACGTCTCCTCTCTCAAGCGAATAGGCTGAATCCTTGCCTCCAGAGGGCGAAAAATCGATGGTGGGTACCGGATCATCCATACCCCGAGTATCGAATGGTAGTTGTCCATATACTTCTCCGCGGTATACCTGACGACGTTTTCTCTCATTTGCACTTCAAGCAATGTCATCTCACGCCGTACCGAGTAGGATGCGCTTACTCACGAGAGTTTTGCCATGACTTCGAGAATGGATTGCGCCCGTTGATAAAAGAATCGTGCTATTCGGTGGTGAGCGACAGGGTGGGATAGATCATGCTCCAGACCCTCACCAAACTCCTTTCGGCGTACAATCTCGATCACCGTAGCGCCATAAGAATACAACATGGCATGTAGACGTTGTATATGTGAGAAATTTGTTTTCGTTCGAAATTTGTTTTGCAATTGGGATAGCGCGGTAGGCAGTTGAACGAGATCCACGTTCAGAGTACTGATACGGCGCAACGCCCCGATGCATTGTTCGGTATAGTCGTTCTGGATGCGGTCGTTAGCCCTGGTCGACGACTCTCGTTGATAGTCCGTTGCAACGTACCTTGGTGCGCGTCATCACCTCGACTTCATGCCTCAAAACGCCATCGAGCTGCTTGAGCTCTGCCAAGGGGGCTGAGGGTGTACTCGATAAACCATCTCACCACGTACCTTGCATGAGCGCATCGTGGTTCGTTGCAGGGCTCTCCAGCGCCGCAGCGATTTCAGATGCCTTGTCCAGAGTGTCGTGAAACCTCCTCCCTGAAGCTTCCGCATCGTCCATAATCCTAACAGAATGTCAACGACACTCCATCACGACACCTAGACTCGACCTTACTTTATATTGGCCACCGTCGACCGAACCACCTCTGCACCCGCCGTCAACCTCCCCACCGCCTTTTCAGACTCGGAAAATTGTGTTTGTAGATCATCTGAGCACGAAAATGAGACCTTTTCCCAAAATTTCGTCACTCATCGAGGCGTTCCACTCACTATGTATTCGCGCACACCCATCCGCCACGAGCTTCATTCGGTCCCTGGCCACATACGTTCCCAACATCCTAGGTCTCTCACCCCCTTCGATCGCCTTGCGCATCGTCGGAGACATAAACTCGGTGTGCACCTCTACGCGGTTGACAATCTCCAAGTCGGCGTCGACAAACGTGAGCAAGGACGCTTGGCGCTCGAGGTCCCGAGAGGCCGTGACAGCAATACCGTCAAACACGTCCGTGATGTCGAGCGTGTTGAGATCGAGACTGCTGTATGCGATACGGGCGGCTTCGTGTTGACGATGGAGGGTTGCGAGGGTGTGTGTGACGTAGTCGAGGTAGACGTGCGCACTGCGGAGGTACTGGGCTGCGAGATGAGAAGGTTTGTATGGCGGCGTCGCGGAGAGGACCTCTGTGCATAGTCATGAAGTAGAATCAGGGGAAAGGGGGAGACGGGAAACCAGGGCGTACCCTCTATGGGAAGTTGAAATGGTGGCTCGACACGGAGCTCCCTGAGCACCTCTGGAAATTCGATATCAAGATAGTGTTTGTTGAACACGTAGATAGTCTATCGACCTTGCATGAGTACGAGTACATCGGGAACGCGTGGGATGTAGGCATAGCTGACAGCTACACGCACCTGGTCTTGAGCACCAACGAGTTCGCGCACGTTATCGGTCCGTAAGCGCGTCCCGTCCGAGAGATACGCCAGTATATCATCTTGGTCCACGCCAATCTCTTGATGGAGGAAAGACTCGAGGCTACCTCTCCTGTGACTGAGCAGTTAAACCGGTTTGCTCACAACCAAACGTTCATTCCCACCTCTCGATGTCTCGCAAGTTAGCACTGACCTAGGTAGTACGACGTCATTCCAACAGGTGCTGTGTTTAGTGACGAGGAGGACTCACTTGAAAAGACTCGCCGTCCTCAGCACGACATATCTGAATCATAATAGTCAAGAACAGGAGTTGAAGAGAAGTCAAGACTCGTATTCGTAGTACTAGCCGAGAAACCACAAGGAATCCAGAAATGGGTATATAGCCCCTAACTGAACCAACGAACTACATAATAACACACAACACAATCGTAGTTATGTAAGTTATAGTTAATCAACTAGGAAAAGGTCCTCTGGATTACATTGGTCCGTCTGCCCATTCGCTCACTCGTCACCCAACTCTTCGTCATCGTCATCATCACTCTCGAACGAAACACACCAGAAAACCTTTCCCACCGGCTCCCCATCATCCTCGCCTGGAGATGCTTGCTTGCGTTCACTGCAGATAAACTTGACCGGATGTTTGTCCCAATACCTAACCAAATCGAATGAGACGCCACCCGGAAGACGTAACGACAACGTCGGGCTGAACTCGAGGTAGCCATAACAAAAGTCCGTCGTCACGAGATCCTGAATCCACAAGCCTCGTCAGTTCATTGCTCATCCGTGCACCAGCCACCGTATACAGTCAAACGGCAACAAAAATACACAGACCTGTGGTCCCAGAACAACCTCTTGGCGATGTTGTGCACTACCAAAGAATGACCTGCGTTCGCCAGGCGTCCGGAAGTCCATATGGCGCTTGGTCCCTTTCCATCGCAAATGCGCTTTCTCAAGGGACCTTCTGAGCGTGTTGTTGACGTTGTCTCGCAAAGACAACATTGCAGAACCATACGACGTATCGGAACTCGACGACCACGAGGTGGAGAAGGATGTACGAGAGAACGAGGGGGGCGTCACATCGCATGATAAGGGTTGGAGGATAGAACATGTCGAGGTTACAGACGACGACGACGAGGAGGAGGAGGAGGAGGTAGTCCACAGCTGGGATGTCTCGTCGGATATAGAAACAGGTGG
>JBBPMQ010000330.1:0-25211 GCA_038090375.1 Boletus rubroflammeus | reverse complement strand
CGACGAACGGTGATGTCCAAGATGAGAACTCCGGTTTAGACCTTCTGATAGAGTGCGGGTGGGGAGATGCGTGACAGGCTTGAGAAGCCGGTGAAATACGGAAGTGATGGGGAGTTAAGCAAACCGATAACGGAGCAATACGCCGATTCTGACGCGATTTCGCACCTGTTGATGGTCGCACTGACAATGAGGAGAACTGAGGAGGTGGTCTGGAGTCGGAAATGCCGATTCAGAGGCGGGGTGGCCCGGCCAGCTTATATACTTGCCGAGACATATGCTTTCGGACAAAGACTTGTATCAAGCAACGCTGCCGCTTTGCAGGGACAGGCACGGATCGAAGTCCGAGTGACTCATTCAGGCTGCTCTGAACTTGTGCGTATCGTGAAATGCCCATAATGTTATTGAACGAGTCAATCTCTGATGTTCAGCACCCCCAGCAGCGGAATGGACGGACGTCAAGTTTAAGAACCCTACCACTGCGTCAGCGCGGAGGACCGCGACAGAGTCGATCTTTACGTACACGGGTTCATGCAGTCACAACAAAGAAACTTATATAAAATAAAGACAAGTAACTGCAACGATGCCGCACCCCCATTGAGTGAATCAGTCATGGATAAGTTCGTCGAAACCAGCATACATAGACAATCGGAAAATACAAATGGTCTAAAGATAACTCGACAACTCATTTGAAGGCTCACACGGTTTTCAATCCATACCTTTCACTCCAATCATAATACTTCCTCATCATCTCAGATGTAATTTGCTTTCGGATCGACCTTGCGGCTTCCTCGAAAGCGATTTGCGGCACCTGATAAATGTGATGAGAGACTCTACAAATTATCAGAGAAAAATACGAGCTCTTACATGCGGTGCATGGATGTCCTTTTGCATCGTCAACAGCGCAGCTTCTTGACAGAGTGCCGTAATTTCCGCTCCACTACAACCATCCGTCTAGGTAATTTCGGTCAGAAAGCATATGCCCCTGACAAATTATACGAACCATAGCAGCGATTTTGATAACATCAAACCCAGGTTCAACGCTCATCTTCCTAGTTCGAATACGCAGGATCTCCTTCCTGCCCTCTTGGTCCGGTGGGCCAATGAACAGGATACGATCGAGGCGACCAGGTCGCATCAACGCGGAATCCTTGACAAGGAAACAAGGCTTAGGAAAAAGATCACCAAATCACGCTGCATGGTAATCTCACCATGACATCGGGTCTGTTGGTGGCCGCAATGACGGTGACACCAACCAGTTCTTGGACGCCATCCATCTCGTTCAACAAGCTCGTAAGCACGCCCTCGTGGGACGACACACCCCCTCCTTCCGAGTCGGATCGCGAGCTACCGAGTGCGTCGATCTCGTCCTACCATAATGGGGTATGAGTCGACAGTCATGTAACGTATAGGCGGAAAGGGACAAACAAAGAATATGATGGATGGCGATGCTGCACGAGCTTTCCTAAATATCTCACGCACTGCTCTCTCGGATTCACCGACGTACTTGCTCAGGAGCTGAAGAAGAGGTTAGTGTCGTACGAGAGGATAGTTTGATCACCTGCCTCGGGTCCTTTCACAGCTACAAAGTTGACCCCGCTCTCTGTCGCACAAGCACGAGCAAGCACCGTTTTACTACATCCAGGTGGTCCGTAGAGGAGAAGGCCCTTGGGTGGTCGTACACCCAGTCTCTCGAAGGCCTCAGGATGAAGCAAAGGCCACTCAACGGCTTCACGCAGTTTCTGTATAGCAGCCGCTTGACCGCCAACATCAGAGTACCTTACGGGTGGTGTATCCAGGAAGACAGATCGCATGGCAGACGGGCGAACGCTCGGCAAGGCACCAGAGAGGTCTGTAAGGGTGAGATTCAGAGAGGGAGGGATTCCTGTCCTGCTTGAACCCGACGACACATTTGCATTCACCCATCGTTTGATTGCAAGTGTACCGGCTTCACGAACGACTGCGCTCAAGTCGGCCCCAACATACCCATGTGCACGACCCGCGAGAGTACGAAGGTCGGCCTGTGATATGGAATGAGGAGTTTTAGCGAGTAGAACCTCCAATATTGCTAAACGTGCTTCGGCATCCGGTACACCTGATATAGCATAGAAGCAAAGAAAGAAGGATATCAATTTCAATGTCCACATGGTGTTGAGAATCTGTTTATTGCATACCTATCTCGAACTCTCTGTCGAATCTTCCAGGTCGTCGAAGTGCGGGGTCAATTGCATTCGGCCGATTCGTCGTTCCGATAACCACAACCCTCTCGATGGTGCCACTGGTCGCTTCATCTTCCATTCCGTCCATTATTGTCAGCAAAGTCGCGACCACTCGCTTTTCAACCTCTCCACCGGCGCTCTCCTCGCGTCGGGGGACCAGCGCATCAATCTCGTCCAAAACGACGATACACGGGCTTTTGGCACGCGCATTTCGAAAGACCTCTCGGAGTCGCGCTTCAGTCTCTCCATGATATGCCGACGATAGCTCCGGTCCATTGATGATAATGACAGAAGATCTCGTAGAAGCAGCTATGGCACGTGCCAGATGCGTTTTGCCTGTCCCAGGGGGACCATGGAGCAAGATACCCCGCGGTGGCTTTAGACCTGTATAATCACACGGAGGGTTAGCTGAATCATGAGCATATCCGAGTATGACTCACCAAAATGCGCAAACAACTCCGGTCTTGTAAGAGGGATATCGATCAAATCGCGTATCTCCGCAATCGTTTTGTTCAGCCCTCCGACCGTAGCGTAGGCATAAGATGGTGTTGTTTGCTCAAGAGTCTCGATGTCTGGCTGGAAAGGCACGCACGTGTAAGCATCGTATTCAGGATCCCAAGTCCGGAGAGAGTCCCATGACAGCCTACCTTGTGAGGATAGTCGACCTGATGATCTGTGTCATTTTCCAGGATGCAGACAGATATATCCCACCCTGCTGTCCACAAAAGGGGTTGCGAATGGAAGGAAAGCGATTTGACTTCTTCGGTAATGGAGCTGACAGGGTCCCTTATCTCGGGTGGACGTACTGAAATGGAATGGATGGAAAATCTTCGAGGTCGACCTTCGTATGAAACCTCCACAACCTGGGAAGATGTGATAAATTTGAGTCCAACTAAATTACGTTCATTTGAAATGGGTTAGCATACCAGCCACAACGATCCATCGTGGCAGTGGGTGTAGCACTTACCAAGATGTTCGCGCAGTAAAATTGCAAGCCAATCTCTGCGCTTCCGGGAGTCAGTAGTGTCTGCCTGAACACACTTAGTCGGCCCTCTGTCAATTTCCTGCAGACGAATGTATCCGGCTTCTTGGGCATCACGCAATGATGGCAGGAAATAGATGTCCTTATTGATGGTTTTTCCATGTAAGGGAAAAATTTGGACCTCATTACCTTCCTCAAGGCGCGCCGTGAGGAGCAGCGAAGGAGATAACAAGATAGCTGGAGGGAAGAAATGTCCATGATCAGATGATCAAGTTTAGCAACACAATGGCATGACCATTGTACGACGTCGTACTTGCCATTCTGTGAAACGTCTATAGACGGCCACAGGACCCCAACTGCGAAGTCCTGTCATCCGGGGGAAAATAAGTCTTTCGAAAATACCATGGTGGTAGCGGCAACGATTTCCAGCCCCGCCGTTTCTTACCTTTTTCACACTGCCGTTATTTCCCTGCGATAAGGCAATCACGTCGCCAGAACACAACTTCAGGGTTTTCAGGCTGTCTGGATGGACGATAACACGCTTGGCGCTACGCGATTCTCCTTCGGCAGCCTCCGATAGGGAAACAGTAAGTCTCGGGACAGACATTTGCCTCGTCAAAATTGTGAAGACTGGACCTGTGAGCGTGTGTCGGAATGCCCTGTAATATTTCTGGAGTTTCTTGTGAACGCTGGTACGCGAGGGCTGAGCGCTGAAGCTGAACTGGGTGGAACCTGAATCCTGTCAATAAAGCTATCTCCGTCCGTCAATGACCAAAAAGCGGATCTCCGATGAGTCCTAATCGATAGGGTGAAGTAGCTTTACGGATGCTGACCGCAATGGACGTGGATAAAATCTTTGAATCCGCACGCTCAAAACTCGGAATGAATCCACTGGGTTCAGGATATCCGCTTACGCGGCATTTGCCGGGCGTCCACCTACACTGGCACAACTCCAATCCTGTCAAGCGAATGCACGATTTTCCTGGCAGGAAATGTAGACGGGTCTCATCGGAAATCATGACAAGGTATCTTTTAGCGTGTCATAAACTTGCGGAGGTACATTATCATCCAATGCAGCTCGAATGGGGATAGTCAGACGCCTACATCGGCGTTCTGGTGACGATGTTCAAGACCTATATCCGTTTGTGACATCCACCGCAATGCTTCGACGGCACGATTTGAAGTTGTTGGGCCTATCAGAGCAGTCGTCTCAGAAGTACATCCCGACTAAACCTGTACGACTGCGTGCGAACTTCGAAGCCAACGTGCCTTCGCCACAGCCGTCTTGCTCGGAGTCACAAATCATGTCGAGATTCTCTAATCCCCGATCTTTGCGCTTTCAAATTTGTGGCAGGAATATTGCGGCACGCCGTGACACCACTGCGGTACACCACCCTGCCAATCTCGTTACCACGCGTCTCCCTCATGTTTATCTCGGAGGGGATTCTGTGGGGCCCAACTCCACAGGCTACAGCACCCACAAATGAAACTTGCCAGTTAATATGCGCTCAAGGTGGACTTAAGGCATACACGCCTTGCCTTCCCCACACTGTTCGATTCCGAATCATGATTTCCGTGGTCGGAGGCATAATGTTACTAACAGTTACAGAACCTGATTTAATGTTTTTCATCCCATCGACTTGACAACAACGCCAACCATAAGACTATACAAAGAACTTGTTTCCCACAGCATTCGCACTAGAAGGTCAGCATTGGCTAGCGCACGAACTCAAAGGCCCGCATCGGAGCAGTGCTATCGTTATCAAGGATGCGGATAGATTGCGCATGCGGTGGCGCCTCCTCCGTTCTAACAGCAAACGGGTTTGCGTGCACCCTACCCAGGCTAATATATACCCTTTGTGCCATGGTAGATTCAACCAGGTGCACGCGCACTACTTACCAGGGGTACCTGACAAGTCACGAGGTGCCCGGAGAGCAGATTGGCGTGTACATGCTAAACGTTATATTCCCCACAATGAGCTAAAGAACACGTGTAGCCCAGATCAGCAGCTGACGGGAAAGTCACTGACAAAGCATTTTTGTGGCTGGGAGTGTACAGCCTGAAAAACGCGGAGAAACGACGGGCCCGATGTAGTAGCAGCGCCCCAAAGTTAGAGACGGTCTGAGCACGTGCTTCACTTGGTCACTCTCGGCCGCCCTCTATCTGTCATCGGATGTAGTCTCCTCTCATGTTTGTCTACGAATGGCAGCCTCGCAGCAGCCTCGCAACCCGTGAGACAGAGACTCTCTGGACGGCCTCAAAGATATCGGATAAAATCATTCATCTCGGCAAGTTGCAGCTTACATGGGCTTTGATAGCGTTGAAATGATTCAGATTTACGCCACCATGCTGAGAAAAAAACTCGACCTAGCATAAACAACAGTACTTACGGATCGGTGTGCTGGCATACATTGGCCCGTATTTCGAAGGCGCTATCGAATCAATTCAGTCTGATACTGGCGCGAACAAGCTCCCGATTGGGGTCCGAGACACCTGATGGATCCGATATACGATGACGCGGTAGTACTAGATCAGGGTTCCCAACTATCTTTGTTCCGAATGCTCAGGGAAGCTGCTTATAGTCAGGACGTTCCAAATCAGCTTATAACTTATACAGCACTCTTCTGATATAGAACATCCGATTCAGCCACATGACAAACAAGCTGTATATTTTGAGTTATGAAGACAGTACTAGAAGAGCAACGTGCATCCTTTCCAGCCGATGACTTGGAGGTACCACAGAATACAGCAGGTTAGCGTGTGGGACCCTATGATTGCATGCCTAGCCTAGGAAGTTTGCTAAGTAGACCCAATAGGGACGGCTGCGTATTGTTTTCGACAAGCTTATTGGCTTCCCGGTACTCGAAACCTATAAAGCCGGGCGGCCGAGTACACTGTTCCCCCAACTTAATTCCCCTCTACACGGTCTTCTGCTCTTTCCCGTGACCTCCCCGTATCAACGATGTGCAAACAAGTAGCGTGAGGACCATGGTCGTCGCCGCTACGTACCATTGGAACTGAGTGCTGATTTACAGAGAAGGAACTCGTTGGCTAAAATGTGGTGTACGGTGACGATCTATTTCGTTCTCCGTGCAGGAGCGCTAAACCAAGGTAGCACTTCCAACGACACCTCGTCGTTGCCATCATGGATTGTGACTCGGCGCGATGTGAACGCAGCTACCGGCATCCTCCCAATTGTAGACACCCAAATTGTACAAAGGTGGGTATTTATCGGATGTCCGTGGAAAACGGTGCTTGATGATGATTGCGGTGAAACCAGAACTTTGGTGACGAGATACAACGATCCATAGACGACGTCAACGAGTTTTGTGTCCAATGTCGGATGGCGATGAGCCGGCAGCGCTGATATTTACTCGTCTCACGCCTTCCGTCGTCACCGTTCCAATCAGATTAGCATGATTGCACCATACCTGTATCATTGCATGTTACAGCACTTTGCAAATCTCTGTGGAAAATGAATTTCGAAAACCGTGCCTCGGAGACAGCCGGGAAAGGACCCCGGGCGCAGCTGAGTGGGTGGCCTGCACAGCTGAATAAACATGTCAGTTCGTTTTGCACCACATCCCCACCATCCATGCCAGGGCCCTACCATGTTGTACCTCCCAACATCAAAGCCCAAATTCTGCTCTTGTACAACAACAACCATAGCATCAATGATATCTGCCACATATTAGGCATCAAGAAATCACTAGTTTACAGGATGCTCTTTTTGTACTTGAAATATGGCACCATAGTTTGCTGTACTAGCTACACGTTGGTTTAATTTGCCTAGCATCAGCAAACCAACCTTTGTATTGACAGACCTCTACAGACTTGTGTAGTTCCCACAGAAAGGTACATAGTAATACAGATCTGTACAGAGAAATAGGGGAAATCTACATCAACATATTCTACATTAATTTCGTCTAATTTTTTTTTGAGACAATCTTTATATGAAAATAAGCTCCTGGGCAATTTTTTGGGAGCACAGGTACAAATTTGGTAATGTGGTGTACAAAACCATTTCATGCAAAAAGTATTCCCATGGGTTATTTTGCTGATAATAAAAGCATCTAATGTAGGGGAAGAAGAAGAAAAAGTATAGGGGGCCCATCCAACCATAACAGCAGGCTCATCAATGATCAGTCTATCAACTTCCAAATCACATTCACACTCAGTTTCAGATGGAGTCTGGCAGGGTTGAGTTGCAGAGGATGACTCATAGCCAAGAACAGCTGAGTTACCAGCCGAGACAGGAACTTCATAGCCAATTATAGCCGAGTTAACATCCTACCTAGCAAGCATCCCAAACAGGACCTAATATGTGGCAGATATCACTGATGCTATGGTTGTCATTGTACAAGAGTGGAATTTGGGCTTTGATGTTGGAAGGCATGACATGGTAGGGCCCTGGCATGGATGGTGGGGATGTGGTGCAAAACGAACTGACACACTTATTCAGCTGCGCAGGCCACCCACTCAGCTGCGCCCGGGGTCCTTTCCCGGCTGTCTCCGAGGCGCGACTTTTCAAAATTCATTTTCCACAGAGATTTGCAAAGCGCTGTAATAGCGACTTTTTAAGAGTAGTGTGCTCGTTCCGATGCACCAATATGTCTAGAGCAGCACGAGACAGCTCCGAAATGCGGTGGTGATTATGCACGGAAATCTGGTACAAACCGAAGTCTCATAATAGTTTCTTCGAAGGGCGCATGACCAGCGGCCCACATCGCAGCCAACAAGGCTGAAAGACAAGTACCCCTGAGATCGACATAGTCCACTCCCGACAGACTGATGAGTTCAGATATAAACAAGAACGAGAAGCACACCAGGAATCCGCAACGTGAGGAGCCGAGTAATTGCACCCCCGCTCTGCCCCATCTGTCGGGCTGCATTGTAAATGAAACGTCGGAGGTATGTCCGAAGCTCAGGCTAATGTTCCTCAACGATACTTGCCAGACTTCGAGCGAAGCAAGGCCTCAGTACAGACATTCGCCCTAGGATGTCAGTTCGGACATCATAAGATACGGTGGATTTTATCGGCCATCGCTCTTAATTATACTTATATGGGTAAGGGAAGCACGCGGTGTCCACTCTTCAATGCCCTGGCAAGGAAAACCAGTTCCCGTTTCCCCAGCTCACCTTCACGAGCCAAATCATGCGCATCCCTATGTTTCATGTATAAAACACGTAGGTCGTCTATTTGCGCGCGGTACAACGAATTAGACTGGTGAACAAACATTGCTGCTGAGACTCTAACAAACTCCCCGGACGCACTCAGTGCGGGTGGTTCTTGTGGTACTCTGTCAAATGTGTGAGCAATGCCACGGATCAGCATAATAGGGTGCGTACTCAAGTGCACTAGATGAAGAATGGGATGTTTTATCAGCGATTTTTCCGAGTACAGGGTGGTAAAACATACTGTTATAGTCCATGGTATAACCAACACCAAAGAAGAAGAGTATTGCGAGGCCGAGTCGGTTCAGGGCCTTCTTCTCTGGGTCAAACGCTGCTGCTGGTGCACGGCCTTTTGGGAGCTTGGAGTAGAAGTTCACCAAGGGTGCGAGACCCTCCCCAGAGCCTGCAGACTGGAATAAAAATTAGTGGGAAAGGAATGCCCGGTGATGAAGACATACAAGGTGAGAAGGAGTCGCAATTTTGGGGGGAATGAGTCCCGTAAACTGACGGCGAGCGAGAGTGGGCAACATGACGGACTCGAGTAATTTGCAGGTACTTGGAGCAGCGGAATAGGTCGGGTCAATGAGATTGTTTGTATCTGTTTGTTGTTATCCCACAATCATGCACTCACTTCCACTGGACCCACAAACTCAATTAATGGACAAGGCCAAAGCGGAACAATAACGAACTTAGTTTTGACCACAAGAAACGACTAGAAAAGCCGTCTGTCGCGAATAGACTTGCTTTCAACCTTTTCTAACTCGTGGCCATGATGATCCCAACATCCACTGCCCATGCCTTCGCCGCGCTCTTCGTGACTTGCTACGTCGCTTCGATATATATTTCCAGGGATGCACGACTTTCCTTCTCCAAGACCAAAGTATACCTTAATTATGGATTTGCGAGGCTTAAGTTGCGGAATGAGCGCTGGAGGGATGACCCAGATGTGATCCGAGCGCGTCTCGTTGCTGTTAGCAGCGCGTCTCTCATTTGTTGCGCAACCGTGTTCGTCTTGATGTCGGCAGAGTTGGGCAACGCAAATGATGTATGCTTTTCAGTTTTGGCTCTAACCCGGTCAGACTAACGACACCAGTCTCGGACAGCGCTGCACACGACCGTCAATTACCTCGGTTTTACCTCCGCCAGCATTCTCCCGCACCTCATAACCCCTCTGCTCTTTCTCGGACCACTCTACGCACAATTCGTGCGTGGGACACTGCCCGGCCAGTGTAATTGGTCCTTCCAGGAAGATGTCCTCTCCGTTCTCTTCTCCGTTGCGGGTATACGGAACTATCTAGTCGTGGGTGGTTAAATGTTATCGACCACGGCACTGCATTAACACCACATCCGCGATGTAGGCCCCCATTACGGAAGAGGTTGTCTTTCGAGCATGTGTTCTCACTGTGTACCACCTAGCGCAGGCGTCGAGGCTGCGAATGATTTTCCTAAGTCCCTTGCTATTCGGAGCAGGTGAGGGTCCCTGTCCGCATGTCCAAGCAAATTCTCGGAATCATGAGCTTACCTCCCTTGATACAGCCCACGCACATCATGCTTGGGAAACATACAACAGGTATGGACGTACCCCAGCAGCCATGAAGCGCGCCGCGATAGGCACAGGTGAGATAGTCTTGCCTGATAAGTTGGTATTAGCCACCTCGCTGACAAAATATTGATGTGACCTAGCTTTTCAGTTTACCTATACTAGCATCTTCGGTTTCTATTGCTCGTATCTTTTCCTTCGCACAGGATCTATATTCCCACCAATCACGGCGCACGTATTTTGCAACATCATGGGTGTCCCCCAGCCTGGTTATGATATCAGTCACAGACCAGACCGGAAATTAGGTCAGTTCCGCTTATTTCCTTTTCGTCACAATGAGTATAATGCCACGAGCAAATAGCCGTTGTTGTTGCCTACCTCATGGGTATTGTCGGCTATGCGTACGTGCTTGGTAGGTGGACATCCACGAAGGATACCTTGTACTGGAACTAGCATAGCATGCTCTCCGACGCTGGTTCGTCGACATTGTAACAGACACATATAGAGCGCTTAATAGAGATAAATGGAGATATGAACATCCGCTTGTATATCCGTGATCTATATAGACCCACTGGCACGTGACTTGATCAAACACCAGCAGAAGCCTTCATCGGTTACACATCATCAACCGACTGGCTTGAACAACGTTGTCGTTGCTCCACTCTCCTCGTTGACCGGGTGGTGTTTGGCTCCATCATTATCGTGTAAAATGCCTCATAAGCGAGCCAAACGACCGGTAAGGGAGCGAGAGAAAGTTCAACGGTACGCACGATAAACTCCTAGTCTCCGAGCATCATCTTACCAAAAAATGCCCAGAGCAACCGATTTGGCCCCCAAGATCTCCATAGAACATGAACCTATTCCGAAGTCGGTCTCGCGTGTTCTGGATGCTGGACAAATCAGGCGAGAATACCGGGAGAAGAAGCGAGAACTCGATAGAGTTAGCAACTCGGACGAGGATAACCCTCAGCTCAAAAAGAGACGTCACAATGCAACTGATATGAAAGACGGCGGGGAAAGCACGGTGCTTAGGATCAAGCCTGGTGAAACAGTTGCCCAATTCAACAGGTGAGGGTGACCTCAACGTGATATGAAATGATGCCTGGTTGTCGACACGAACACACGTCATTGCCTTGCAGACGGGTGGAGAACAGTATGATGCCGCTCATCAAAACGGCACTGCTGCAGTCATCTGCACAGGCGCGCAGAGTGCGGAGAGAAGAAGTGGCGCAGGAAACGCTAAAGCGGGGCAAACAAGGAGACAAAGCCCGTTATCCACTCCTGGAAAGTCCGAAAAAGCCTCCAGATCCACCGCCGACGGCTGTTGTTGACGGGGAGATTGCAAACCCTCGGAATGCAAGGAAGGAATTCCAGGTGGTCTCCACATCTGCTCCCCGCCGGCTTAACGATATCGCACAAGAACCTCCAGCAATCAAGAAACTCCCCCGTGGAGCGACAAAGAACGATGCGGCCCCATCAGGAGTATTGAGCATGGCTCAAAAGGCGTCGATGGAGGAGGAAAGGGACAAGGCCATCAGACGTTACCGAGAATTGAAAGCTAGGAAACTGCGTGAAAGCGGCAGCGTAAAGCTCGACGGATGACTGGATGACATTCGTATCGAACTACCATAATTGGGTCCTCCGTTCTCCGAGCCCGGGTCTGACTCCGTCTGACCCCCGTTACAGTAGTCACGTATTTCCGGTTAAAAAGCAGCCAAGCCCGCCAACTCTCGCTTTGCATGGCGGAATCAACGGCCCCCGGCGATTTACTGTGTCCCTATTTTTATCCCTCAGAAGAATGTACAATTTAGGTCGTTTTCCCGCCGTGTTGTCAGGTACTTCCGATGCTCCTGGACCGAGTCTCGTGAGTATAGGACCCTGCGCTTGTTCCCTCCCGTGACTGGCTTAAGCTCGTTGGCTCATGACTCACGGTCACCTTTATAGGCGCCGCCCACACCATTTCTGGGATTACATGTACTGATCTCCGTTCCCACTCTATGCCCGAGCCGCGGGTTTCCGCAAAGCTTCGGGTACCTGGATAAAACGTTACAACTCCGTCGATGGCGGATGCGTTGGAGATGACAAGTAGACTAGGCCTTGCTCGGAAAATTCGTCGTTGAGACAGGACGTTTTACAGCAACTCTCGGATCCCTGTTACCAGGCTTGCTAATTGACCAGCGACAGTCACATCTCACGCTACCCCTGCCACAGGAGACACGATGGTGTACATGCAGGTGTGTAGTAGTGTACTGAGTCAGTGGCTCAGTGTATGGACTCATCGATTGATCAGAGCGGCCCAGCCCAGAGGCAGTACAGTAACCTCGGCTCGCTGTTTCAAATGAGGGAGCTTGTGTGCTTCGATCCGCCCGATTCGTCCTGCGTTTTTGTATAATACCCGCTTGGAGCCCAAGCAGATGATAATATTAGGTTGCTCGATGCCTCTTTCCGGTATGTTCGGGAAGCATGCTAATGCAGTGTGATCTGACGTCGTATTCCGCGCCTTGCTTTATAGATCGTGGTCTCTCTAACGGGTTTCCCGTTGCGACTCCCCCGTGCCCTCTTCTCTCCAACCTATCGAGTGGGGACGGCCAAACCAATGGCTGATATTGAAAAGCAGCCATCGTTGCCAACGCGCAAGTCGAGCTTCGAGGGTACTACATGCGAAATCTCTCCACGGAATAGCACGCTGCAACCCGAGACACCTTTGATACCCGCCGCAGACGACGTGAACAGCAGAGTCAGAGCTTGGTTGGCCGTCTTCGGAGGATTCCTCGCCCTTTTCTGCTCCTTTGGACAACTCAACGCTTTCGGTACATTTCAAACGTGGTACTCGACCCACCAGCTTGTATCCAAGTCGTTGTTCAGCATATCATGGATAGGCGCTTTGCAGCTGTGGACGTTTTTCTTCATGGTGCGTCTACTCTCCTTCCCAAGTGGTGCGTCGGTGATCGTTTTGTCTCAGGGCGGACCTATAGGCTGTGCTTTTGATGCTTATGGTCCCACACCACTACTTTGTTCTGGATCAGTCATTCTGGTTTCCAGTCTTGTCCTGACCAGTGTCTCCGTACAATATTATCAGTATTTACTGGCTCAAGGTATTCTATTTGGTTTGGGCGTCGCAATGATGTGTGTTTTGTTCTCTCTTACGCCCAGTACCAATTTGACTGTGTTCTAGCTTTTACCCAACAATCGCCTGCGTGGCGACGCACTTCAACGAGTATCGTGCTACTGCTATAGGCATCGTGTCAGCTGGGTCTGGTTGTGGTAACGTATTCTCCGTCTTATTGCGAATCATTACTTAAAGCAACTTAGGGGGTGTCGTCTACCCCGTCATGCTTCGTTACCTTTTCGATGCAGTTGGTTTCGGATGGGCAGTCAGGATCTCATCACTGATGGTCGCCGTCCTCTGTGGTGTGGCGATTCTTACTGTACGACTTCAACACCCCATCAAAAAGACGGCGGGTTTGGTTTGGGATGTGCGGACGATTAAGGACCGTCGCTTTCTGCTTCTCGTCTTGGGCTCCTTCTTTGTTTGCTTAGGTGTGCCTGCTTTGCTTCCGTGCTCCCGAAATCCTCTCCTAATCCCACTTAGGCATGTTCACACCATACTTCTACATAGCAGATTACACTCAATCTCTGCAAGTCCCATCTAACGCTGCATTCTGTGTTCTGTCAGCCATGAATGCCGGCGGCATCTTTGGTCGCGTCGCACCAGCCTGGTTATCGGACAAAATAGGGCGATTCAATCTCCTCTGTCCCTCGGCCTTTCTTTCCGGACTCTCGTGCCTCGTCCTTTGGATGTTTGGCAAGGACCTCCTCACGATCACTATCTTTGCCGTTCTATTCGGTCTCTCGTCCGGCGCGTTCATCTCGGTCGTCACCCCTTGTGTGGCGCAAATATCCGACATTCGAGAAATCGGGGCACGCATTGGCGCACTGTACACACTCATATCGGTGCCGTGGGTCTCGTTTTGCTCCTTTGTCCATCCTGTGCCCATCTCATCCGGACGTGTCTCTTTCTCACAGTTCGCTCTTTGGGGGTCCGATCGCAGGAGAACTGGTGCAACTACAACACGGGGTGTACACAGCCAGTATCGCACTTGCAGGATCGAGCATGATACTGGGATCGGTGCTTTTATTGATAACGAAATTGATGATCGACCGGCGATTCCTATGTCGTGTCTAGATGCGTACGGAGCCCCAACGTTGGATAACAAGTTAGACCCCACGACGACCACGCCTCTTTATCCTTTTCTTTCACGGATCTGACCACGAGTACCTATACTTGTGTAGCATCAATGTAGCCTTTATCTCAAAACCATACACGTGTCAAAATGAATGAACGAGCTGGGATGACGTGTCAGACGAGCGTAGGGAAGGAGGTCTGTAAGGTGTATTGCAGATAGAACAATTATAAGTGAGCGACGAGAGCGAGGAACATAGGCTAATTGAGGCTAAAAATGGATCCCAGAGGCAAAAAGCTCCTGTGGTCAAGAAAGGCAAGAGGTGACCGAAAAGATGCAATCAATGAGCGCGTCGAAAGTGTGCACGGTGAAGGTATACGTAGGCGATATGACGGGTGTGTATGACGGCGTAAACGTTTCCTCCACAAAGGGATGGTGTACAAAACTAGAACATTTCTTCTTCTTCAACAGGCGCGACATTGTCTGGAACCTCAAATCCATCCTGGGAGAAAGTCAGCCAAGAGAAGTAGCTTGAATGTGCAGTGATTACCTCGGTCGAATACAGAATTTTTTGAATTTCCTTAAGCGTATCGTCCTGTTGTCCAGACGCTTCCAGAGTTTCCGATTGTTGTTGTACGAGAATTTCAATATCGCGAAGCTAAGGAAGGCGAACATGAGTACAAAGGAAGCGCGGTGAACTGAGATCAGTACTTTTGCAAAGTAAAAGTCGCGCTCCTTCTCTAAACCTTCCATGTGAGTGGACATCTCGCGAAGTTGTGTTTGGAGATTCTGGACGGCCTCGTTCGGCTGCGTTGAACCAGCGCGATGACCGCTGACAGGTGTCTTTCCGCCGGATCTGCCTGCCGCGCTGAGACCACTGGTACTTCGAGGACCGGAGAGAGGAGCGATGGTGGCTGGTGTGTCTGTGGGAGCACCTCTTCTCCGTGCCACCGCGTCATAACCCTGACCGCCATAGTTTGAGTCCCAGAAACGCTTCATCCACTGCAAGAATTCAAGGTTGTCTCTGCCATAGATCCGGGGTCACGATCTGGCCATCGTGGAAGTGGACGGGTGTACGCACTGCATTTTGCATTTCACGAGCCTTTCGATGAGTATGGGCTATATATGACTGTGAGCAGGGTTGCATGGGACTCCGTCATCAAGTGTGCAGACACACTTTGTCGATCTTTTTTGCCTTGAAGGCGTTTTGCAAGACTTTGAAATTCGCAATAAATTCGTACTCGTGTTTCGCGTTCATCTTGACTCGCGTCATTGGAATATCCACTGGAAAGCGGGTTATTGGATTGATGGTATGATCCAGGGATCTGTGAGACGATCCGAGGCAGCGAGCGCACCGTAGATGGAGTCTAAGATTTGGCAGTAGGCGGCGCCTGTGCCGCATTGCTCGACCTTTGTGTAGTTGAGTTGCAGGAGCTCGTTGACCCAAGCTAATAAATCTGTGCGAGAGACGGCAGCCATGATTGTAGCAAGCGATGAGGACGCGATGGAGGTCGTAACGAAAAAGAAAAATTGAACGTATGTAAACGACAGTGGTGAAAGCCTCGCCACCTTCAACTTTTTTCGGCTGTTCACGCCGGCTGGTGGCATCGTGCTGCGTGACCCTATCTCAAGTCTCAACTCGTTCACTTCCAGCACGTGTAGCTGGCATCGAGGGAGTGCCTTCAGTGTCCTGCACGTACGTTTTTCTTTGCCTTGGACGACGGATCGCTCGACTGACTGCTCTTGTCCAGCGTTTTCTCTCTCCAATGCCACCCACCACCCTCACACCCGATGTTTGCGGCCTAATCGTACGCTGGGCACGTCGCGGCGATCTGAGAGCGCTGTGTCTCACGTGCAAGTCTCTCCAGCACGAAGCAGAAGCTAAGTTGTATGAAATAATCATGTCGGGGAATATCCAAATTACATTTCGCGCCTGTCAATCCATTATATCGCAGCCCCGTCTTGGACCATACGTCCGTTCGTTTTGTTTCCTCCCATACAGTAGGCGGGCCCAACGGGAGATCCCGGAGCAATTTTGGACCACGTTGCAGCTTGCGTTGTCCAGAATGCGCTCTCTAGAGAATCTTTACCTTCAAGATCCTACGTTTGCTAGCAGCTGGGTCTTGAGCGACATCGCCCATATTCCATTCCAGCTTCTCGAAGCGAAAATCCTCTTTTACTGGGATACACATCTTGTCAAGTTTCTGGAAAGCCAAAATAAACTCAAAGGTTTGCAGACCATAGACGGCCCGGTCAGTGACCCTACTTTGCACCTGGAAGCGGGAAGTCTTCCTGAGCTCCGAATATTTGACGGCCCGCTGGCAGCCGCAGAACACATTGTGCACGTCGGGTCGACTCTCACACATCTGCAAGTTGTGTTGGACAAGAATTCCGAGGTCGACGTCTTGGCGTTCATTCCGAAACTTTTTCATCTCGCTTCTTCTCTTCGGGCCCTGAGCATACTCCACCTACCAGAAGGTCTCTCTATCGGTGTATTCCGATCAATTACAAAAGCGTGTCCCCAACTCCGTCATATTGGCACGATTCCACTGCCATTACCTCGAAACGTAAGCCTCCCCCCCTTTTCCGGCCCTCTAACACCGTTATCTGAGTGGCTCCCCAGTCACATCGCTTCTACAGCGCACTGATGGCTTTGCGCCAGCTACGAGTATTGGAAGTCGATGTCACTTTGTGGACTCCTCCGGCAACAGGAATACTCCAGCGTGCAATCGCCGCAGAAATTCGCATCTACTCTCCTTTGATCGAGTGCATCTGTTTTGGGGTAGGAGCTATTCGAACACTTTGGGGCGTCGACGGAAATGATTGGAGCTGTCACTCAGAGAGTGGACAGCACTCGCAGTTCGACGCACTTTGGAAAGCCAGATGATGATGATGGTGGGGATGATGATGATGATGATGATGCATGATGATGATTGTCAAATAGCGTTTTCAGTTGCGCCTTTACGTAGCTCACGGAAACAATGCAATTTGAGGTGTGTATTGTCATGATGCCTTTTGTACATCTGCCTCCGCTTAACATGCTGTAGCAGATCCGACATATTGGTGATGATTGGACGCCGGAGTGTATCGTAGATATTCCACGGTATTCCAGTCATTATGTATGAAAAACGGAGCTCCAAGAATGGGGCATCATCCCTGCACAGGATCTGGCGCTCGCCTCGTGGGGTGTCACATTCAAGGGCTGGCTGCGAAACAGGTGGGTGCTGCGCTGCAAAAACGTGTTGCCATCCCAAAATAGGGCGGGGACAAACTATCTATGGAGATTCAAGGCAAGCCTGATGTGACACTGCCTTCTCCCCGTACCCGTTGATTGGTTGCGCTGATAAACCACGGGGAGTCATCATGCTAGATTCCCGTTCATCTTCTGTCAACCAGCATCACGTCTTCGGTAATATCCGCCCAACCGAATCGTCATCGTCCCAAATTCTACATGATTTAAACCGAGTACCAACCCGAACGACTTCCCTCGAACAAAGGTCGACCCCCCATGCAGTATCAACGCACGCTCTCTTCATCCTCGATGGCGCCATCTGAAAGGTCGATTTCCTCTGGCTCTGCCAACGCATCCCCGCCTACGAAACTCGTTGCGCTTCCTTCCATGACGCACTCGCTCGCCGCGCTTCCAACTATGTCCTCGCTGCCCCATGACATGATGCACTATAACGCAGCGGCTCACAGTAGAGCGAGGGTATGTTTCTTTCATTCACACGCGTTCCCGCGCTGACTTTCCTTTCAGATGGAGTATGCACTGCAGAAACAAAGGCAACAGGGGCCTGTACACGTCGCACTCAACGTGAGTCTCGCCTTTGTGTTCGTGGCGCACCATACACTTATCATCTTCTCAAAGGCGTATGACGTGCGACGCTCGCCCAGCCCAGCATTGGCCGAGGACTCCCAGATCACGGTTCGAAGACAGCAAAATGCAAGAAAAACTAGTGTATGTTTGGTTATTTTGTTTTACCTCACAAGATCTGATGATCCACACCGCCGTTGTTAGTCACGCGATCGCAGATGAACGCTTTGTTGCAGCCCCATTACCACATTAGCGTTGAGCGCATTCATCGGTTGGGGAAGACGTGTAACATATAGTGCATACGATACCTCGGCAGGGTTAATTTTGGGTTTTTCATTTGGGGATAAGTTATACCACTTACTTGCGCTGCTTTCTTCTACCAAAAGTACCTGCTATACCACAGTGCATGATACTTACATTTAAAGGTTTTTTCTCCATCTGTATCACTGCCACTGCCATCTTAGAATGACACAGCCTGTTCTTTTAGATAGTTCATGGATGTGTTGACTAGATTAAATGAATAATGCCACTGATACCTGATACGTACGGATCCTGCTGGTGGACATATCTGCATGGCCACTTGGGCTGGATTGTGTACAAAGGAAGCAGTAAGCTAAGCCGATCGCTGTGGCGCGAGATCTCAGCGAAATCCACAGTGCCTGATGAATCATCACAGGCTGAGGCCCACGCTGTGGAAGGAGCATGAAAGAGACAATCCTGTAGAGGCTAGATTGCACGGGGAGTGGCGCAAGAGCAGCGCCGCAACCAATGGGTGGTTACATAGAACGGCGTCCGCGTAACGAGATACATAAACACGAGTGGTAACATCCTGGGGTCCTGACTGCGAGTTAAATCTTGGGAGCTCGTACATGCACGATGGAGGGCGCAGCAAGTCTATGGCGCAACGCCACAGGAAACGCATTTGATGTGTGATGTGCTGGAACCTACGTGCTGAACATGCACATATGGAGCGAGAGTGGTCAGTAAATTTGCAAAATCGCACGCTGTTGCAAGCGGGTTGAAGGGACGAGAAGACGATACACATGGTCCTACGAATGCATGTGAAGAATGAGGATTGCCTTTCAGTTCGGAAGGAACTTGTAGAGAAGGCGATCGTTAGAGGGAGAAGCATGGTACACCAGTCGAGGCGGAACAAGCGTGGCACAGGAAACGGCGACAAGATACACCGTTGCTGTCCGCTGTGAGGAAAGGTGCTGTGAACAACTCCGTGCATTTTGATTGATTTGGGTAGCTCTCATGTTCGGCCTGTGCAGTGAGACCCCAAGGGAATGGGTATGCCTGATGCAGGAAAATGAACTGTTGAGATATCCTCGGATCAAATGAGCGCCAAAGGAGTTGGCCGTCCCTATGTGGCACTTCTGGAGGGTGTAGAAAATCATGTATCATTGCCTTCACCACGAGACATCGATCCTGAAAGAGCACGATGGACGCATTTCGAGCTATGCTCATTCCAGCACGCTTCCCATGGTCAGGGTGATCATCCCGAGTGTGCGACGGACACAAGTCGCTCTGCGGAGTTAGAGAGAAATTGAGTCGGAGGTGAGAACTTTGACCCACATGGTATCGATGCGGCATTCCGTCCGAGGCCACGAACGGTGAAAAAGTCTCCCCCGGAGATCAAAGTTCCATGGATGCATTGGGGGACTCATTGTGTCATATTTGAAACTGATGCTATCGATGGGAGCTTGCTGAGTGAGCTTGCGGGCCGGCGGGTCAAGCAATGGCCGAGCGCTACAATTATCTGAATCGATCGTATCGATGGTATCGGGCGCAACTTCCTTGGCTTTGTAACATGAACTGACCCACACTGACACTGGTCGTACTTGCTGCGTGGCATATTCCTCACGTCATATGGCCACCGATATGTCGAACTTGCATGCGCTAGCATCATGAGAAGTAATTGACTGAATTAGGCAAGTGACTGTTTGGCAACGGCCTTGGAAACAAACAAACACCCAGAATTGGTTACTTCAACGCTGACCCTTCCCGTATGAGCACGACTCCAATAATCCTTGGCCAGTGCATGCCACGAACATTCACAGAGGGTGTGATTATCTAATTTTGACTTTCTCTGGCAGTCGTTGGCTCTCGTTCTACGTTGTTTGCCATGCTTGTGCCATTGACGCTTCCGACTTGTCTGCACCTGACAGTGCAGCGAGGCTCTCAGACGAATGTGACAGAGCAGAGTTTCATTGATGAACAATGTTCCAGTATAGTTGCTTGGCGCTCAGCCCAATCCTCGGGGTCTATCGGAGCTGCGGTGGGAGGAAAGTTCGGTTCGGTATATCTCTTCGGAACCCCTTTACCTGGTGAGCCTACCTCGAAAAACAGCCCCCCATCCCTGTCTCGCACGTGCTTTTCTACGCCGCCCACGACCGCACCTTCCGGACCTCGTGCTTCTTCCCCACCTTCCTCTCCAAGGTCTCCGTCGCATTCCCGTCGACACTCGGGTTACCTACAGTCCCCTTCATCTCTGTCCTTGAATCAAGCTCTCATCAAGCCCTCTGCTCGCTCTCGTGTGGTTTCTGGAGTATCTCGCGAGCAAGTGCAGGCGTCGAGGAGTTTTGTTGACTTTGAAGACGAGTCCGAGCGGCTCAAAGATCTGTTGAAAAATAGCGCTGTCAACAGACCGACACGCGAGCGGAGTATCGTGGATACGCTGTTACCCAGTTTCGAGAAAGGAGTGGTCATCGAGCGAACGTCACCGCTTCCTCCTTCCCCATTCCTCCCATCCTCTACCCTCACGCCGGTTAGTCCGGGATCAAGCAAGGGACGCGATGACCCAAAATCTCTTCTATCCGCAACGAATTCGCCGATATTTACTCCCAGGTCGCTCTCTGCCCCCCCTTCACCTCACCTCCCTATCCTGAACGAGAAGACTGAGGAAGAGTCCGTTACATTAAACGCTCACATATTACCGCCTCGTTGCGGTGCTGCCCACGGAGTTGCAGATCTTATTGTTCCAGAAGGGTCAAATTTGCTGGTGTCCCTGCAGGAATCAGGGTATGTTTGCAAGTTCATGGAATGAAGAAATCTACTCATGTATGCTTTAGTGACTTGTCCGTGTTTGACACGTATGATGGTATGTGTGTTGCAACTGCTCGGTGCCGAAAGGCTGCCCAGTTACAAAATGATACGTCATGTTGGACGCGGTTGAGGTCAGTTCAGATTGAGGAAGTAAGCATTCAGTATGGCTGTTTGGCGTTCCTCTCTCAACTGTTTTCCACAGAAGGCCAATCTTATCTTGGCTTGTGCTACATATCGACCTCCCTATTCCGAGATTTTTGGCTTTCCTGACTCACCTGACGAGATCGCGGGGAAGTATGCACATTATTCATTGTTTGAACTCCACGTCGGGGACCCCTACAATATCCACCCTACATGGCTCGAACCGCTGGGCGACTGGGAGGTCGATGGTTTCGCCGAGGCTTCCGACATAGTGCGCAACGAGGTAGACGGTACGTCTTTTCGCTCTCCGACACCGTGTTTATCCCATTCTCCTCACAGGCTCGTTATCCCTTGTTTACATCGATAACGAGTATCATGTGATCTCCAGGCCGCTCTCTGTTGTCGTTCGCTGCGAAGTTCCGCCGCGTGCACACTCTGTCGCGTCTTCCTCCGCGAACTCGGTTGATGAGCCTAGGATTTTGACGATACCCAACCCGGTCAAAACTCTTGGCAACAAAAGCACTGAGAATATTGCAACCAGAGACTCGGACGGAATGACGCACCAGTGCCCAGCACCTCCCAATACAGACTTTTCGCGTCTTTGGTTTGGTCAAGAGCAGGATGTCGGGAAAGTTGTATTTTCGTCCACACCTCGCAGGCTAGGAGGCTTTTGCAGTCGATATGTCGTTGCAAGAGATGGAATACTGGGCCTTGCTTGGACAGATACTGAGGTTATGGTGTGTTCGGGAACACACCATGCGATAGCTCCTAACTGACTACTTTATGTGCAGATTTTTCAGTTTCGAACCGATGGAAGGGCGCTTGATCGATTCTTCACGCAAGTCCAGCCGATAGCTGTTGGCAAGATCTTGGAGGTTCAATTTGTCGACAGCCAGACGGTTGTGGTCTTGGGGGTTAGTTTTGCAGTCGTGCTACAATGCATGCAACACTCACTCAGTGTAGCAGAGCGTCGCCCAGTGGTACAAGTTAATCCCGATGGATGCCAATGGGCATCAAAGTGACTCAGAAAATGCCAGGTTGCAGTAGGTCATTTTGTCATTGTTTTGCATCCAAATGAACTTTTGTGATATTTAGGCCAATGCCCACCCAGACAATCTCCCTGGGGACGCCTAGTGCAGGCTCTATTATCAGTACCACGAATGAAATTGTCACACTCCGTTATACCTCCTCGGGCCGCAAGGAGGTATCCCTGTTTTCACCGTTTGCATCACAAGATCGGATATATCATAGACTTTGGCGTTCACAACTGGCGACTGCCTCTCGCCAGGAGATTGATGTCACTCTGACTGCAGTACTTCCCCTAGAATTTAACTCGCTCATATTTGGTTACAGTGGGTTTTACCGTCCTTCTGCGCCAACTTTATCTGATGTTTGTTCTTTCCAGGTGATGGTCGCCTCCGGCACACCTCCTTTTTAGCTGTAGCAATGACCCCCACAAAGTCGCCCTCAGAGTCACCTCCTTCCTCATCTTCCATTCAACCAATTGAGGTTCCACATTTTCAAAATACTTCTAACATCCCCATACCTGCGTCTATCTGCTCGTTGCACCTCATACGCAACGAACGAACAGGGAACCGTTTCATCATCGGAGGATCAGACAATGGTGGCATCACTGTATGGACACTACAGTACGAATACAGTCATCCTTGAGTCTGGAGGACTTATTCATGTCTCAATCAGGGACCTCAAACTCTGCGCAAGTTTCGTCCAGTTTGTAGTCCCATTGCTGTACGTTGTTCAAGTGCGACAGCAAGAAGAACATGCGGGTCCACTACGCGGATGTGCATTGTGCATATCCGTGGATGGCACGATCGCGGTCATTGCAGTGGACGGGTTTGAATTGTATGTCTGTCTTGATCGTCGTCTTGTTTGGTGGCGATGACCCTTTGGCTTAGATTGTATGTTTTACCGGGCGCATCGTCGCCTCTGTCAAGCATCCATTATGGTGGTGGCGAGGAACATGATTTGCTCATGGTGCTCTACGTTGGCGGCTCTGCAAGACTGTGGGACATCAAGACGGGCGAGTTTCGGCGTGCGATGGACACTGAAAAGGCTAGAGATGCGCTTCGTACCTCGGGTTGGTTCGAGCTGTGAGTCTGTTGCACATTCGTCGCTGTGGGCGAACTAAATCCAAACGTTTTTCGTAGACCAATCGACGGCAGAGATACGCACATATGTTCGTCGATATCAACCCTTGCCAACGCGTCTGCCGCTGTGGACTCGAGTAAGTCGATGCTTTCGAATGGGGAGTGACTGTATCTCAATATTGCCCATGAGTGTGCACGTTCACGATTGCACTGGAGCGCTTCATGAAGTTGACGGCCGTGGATGCGAAAGCGTCTGGCAACATCCCGGTCTCGTCCATGACCCACTCCTCGCCCTTGATGCATCTCCGCACCCTGCTGTCGATCTTATTGACCCCCGGACTGAGTCCGGATATCGATGAAGTGTGTAAAATCAAGTTGGGTATCACTTTCAACGCTGGCGGCGTCGGACATGTTTCGTGAGTCTGCTTCTTCTGTGTTGTGTATATGAACCCATGTGTTGAGACCCCGAAGCAGTCAAGCGACGACCCTATACAACCACCAAAACGTCAAGAACATGTGGTGTGTATCAGGGATCGTTTCTGCCTCGCGCGCGATCGCCATCATTGCAATTCTCAAGACGATGTCGCTTTACGAGGGTACGTTGGTGTGAATTCACACGTATGCCTCACTGAATTGATCGGTTTGCCGATAGACATTAGCGACGACTGTGAGACTGTGATGACGTTTTATGCCACCTCGCTTCCGTCTGTCGTCGGATTTCATTTCAAAGCGCCGGATGTCGTTTATCTGGCTCGACAATGGCTGGATGCGTCGAGTATGCCCCTCCTGTCGTACGCATCGCAGGGCGCTGATGGTTGAGTACAGACGAGCTGCGTCACGCGGCGAGGATCTTGTTCGATGCGGGCGTGGTGAAGCTTTCCGACGAGGAAAGCGTTGCACTGGTAGACGCTTGGCAACATCACCGTCAGTAATACGTCATGCCGTCGGTTCTTCCCTATGTGTCGTACTAACTCGACCCCCCTCCCCCCCAAGTACCGTGTCTACAGCCTTCTGCCGATCAGGACTCGAAGCAATGTGGACTCGCGCTGTTCGTTTGTGGGTACATGGCGATCGAGAAATACAGTCTCCTTTCGACAAGGTGTGTGGCCTGGCCATCCCTTCTCGCTCAGTGCATCGACACCCTGCACAGTGCCCTTGTCGACATCTCCAAATCAATTTCGCTGTACCTGCAAGACGACACCTCGAACCACCGGACCCTTGCCATCGACCTCTGCGCCAAAGGATTCCACATCTGGCAACATTATGTCGACAGCATGGCCCTGTTGCGGGCGCTGTTTGCGCTCGCGACTAACATGCGCAAGGAGCAGATTTCGGTCCAAAATCTCGGTCCGCAGGCACGTTCGGCGGTGTTGCAGATTGCGATGCAGCATACGGGGTTGTTTATAACGGTGCTGACGTTGGACATTTTGAATCCGAGGTCGGTGGCGGAGCGAAAGAGCGTGATGCAGTTGGTGGCATTTATGATACGCAAGGTAGGTTTGGGCCTGCGTTCGCGGGCGCGTTTTGCTGACGAAGTGGCGACCAGCGACCGCTGATACTGTACCCGAATCTACCGCGGTTGATGGAGGCGGTGGTCAAGTCTCTTGATCCCAACTCGACGTCGAGCCGTGACGCCGTGCTCGACACCGCGACCGAAATCATCGGACACGTCGTCAAAACGTACGTGCCTCCCTCACCATGTCCACGTCCATCCTTCTACTCACCCACCCACAAACTAACCTCAATTTCACCCCTTGGACAGCTTCCCCACCGTCGACTTTCACACCCCAACTCAACGTCTCGTCGTCGGCACGGCCGAAGGCGCGTTCATCATGTATGACCTCAAATCCGCGACGCAGCTCTACGTCCTCGAGGGCCACACCCACCGCCCGACCGCGTGCGCGTTTTCGCCCGACGGCCGACGGCTGGTGACTGTGTCGCTCGAGGAGGGCGTGGTCAGGGTGTGGAAGGTGGGCGCGAGCTTGGCGAGCACGTTGTTGCA
>JBBPMQ010000329.1:0-25331 GCA_038090375.1 Boletus rubroflammeus | reverse complement strand
CCAAAGGATAAGTGAAACAGTTAAATGAATGAAAGGAATATGGGTAACGTATATCTCAAAGGAAACGTTATGGTATAGGATAACCCATATCGGGATACCATAATTCCGACAGTGGGTGCCGGGGAATAATGTTGAGGAGGAGGGGGAAGGATGAGTGAAGACCGAGGCAGACCAGATATTCTTCCTGGTACAGCGGAGAATGAGCGAGTGGGCATGGGGGGAGAGATACGTTGTTCTTTGTTGTCTGACGGTTCTCCTACCCTGTAGGTGGAGAGATTTATACACTTTGTGGTGACAATGGGTTGCTACCTCCTGGTAGCCCTATAGTTGGGTGTGGTAACACCAACTAGTTAAAACTTTGACCTTTTGTTACGACCAAGTAACAATGGAACACCAAGGTGTACCAAGTCAAGACCTCAATGCCAACGACGTGTGGCCACAGGATCTAAGTCGTATCGGGGACGAAGAAGAAGGTCCTAGCTTGATCTAGGGCACAGGATGTCTTGATAGTCTAGTCGTATCGATGATGAACTAGATCCTCCTTGGTCGTATTGACGACGAGCAAGGGCAAGAACAAAGGAACTCTAGGCGTATAGACGATAACTAGAGTCTTCTTGCCGTATCAGCAATGAGCAAGAGTACAAGGGGAACGGGCTCAGCGACAAGAGGTTTTGGAGAGAAGCAAGGAGCTGAGGTTATGACTTTTACACCATAGATTGTGTAGGTCAAAGTTAAGGAGCTACAGGGGGTTTGTAGCGACTATATATACTGCCTAGAGTCATTTAGGGCAGGTGAGACCAAATAAGGTAACTTGGGAATGGGAATGATACGAGGAATGATACGAGGAATGACCATGGGAGAAGACTTGAGGCTGCACTTGAACCCATCGTCGTTCCTGAAGTCGTTTACTATGTCGTTCGCGATCTCCTTCAATCCGCTTAAATATCTCTCCGCACGAGAGGCGAGCATCGTGTCCGGAGCCGTGGCCGCGCGAGGAAGGGGTGTGTGAGGTAGGGGCGGACACAGAGGCTCCCGACGTCTCAGTAGCCTGTGATTGCCGGGAAGAGAGTACTTGCATCACTTCGTCGACCCGTTGAGGCTCGATGATCCGTTTCGTACGCCAGTTCTCGAGGATCTGGGGGTGGACGTTAGGACGTGAGTGTGGAAGGGACTTGAAAGACAATGGTAGATCAGATTGGGAAGTCCCTGTGGTCCGACCGGGACGACACATTCGACGATCTGGCGGAGGTCCCCAGAGACGTAGTCGACATAAAAAGACGTATTGGCTTGCTTGGCGTGTCTGGTACAATGCGTGAGCGGGCTGAGCAATGATACACGATGCAAGCTGGATGACGTACGACGACGGCTCGGCGAGCGGTGGTTGGTGTGCTTTCGCAAGCAGTGACGACTCATAGAATGAGTCGAGGAAATAGAGAATGTTGATCTGGCACTTAATGGAATCCTGGCAGAAAAGATCGAGTCAATGAAATGGCCCACTGGATACAGTTAGGAAGGGAAGACAAGCAGTGAGAACAGAACCCATGCTGGTCCCACCATCATATCCCAAGCGCATCACATATCACTTGGAGAAGAAAAAACGACGTACCTCCTTTCGACATTCCCCAATGACGCACTCCCACAGGTCCTCCCCACATCTCGAAAAATACTTGAGTGCATAGTACAAGAGGTGGTTGGTGTACTTTTGCAAACAAGAACGACTCGGAGGAAGTAGAGGATGTTGAACCAGTTTGGGGAAACTAGATAGAACCCCGGGCCTGGTAAAGAAGTAGCAAAGGATTCAGTCAATGATACGAGTGACCCGCGCGCGAATATTAGTACATCGTTGACGAGATATACTCCTCATCGGACGCAACGGAAAGAATGCAAACACTAGCGCGATCCCGGATGCCAACCACGTCGAGAGGGGCGCGTCGCCCAGTCCTCCCCCCCTCTCGACTCGCACTCGTTCGACGATAAATATTCCCTGTATACTTGTATCCCTATACTGTAAATGCTTATCGATATCGATGTATCCAATGCAAAGTTCGTACACAACCAGTATTTTACTACCGACAGGAATCATTGATATAACAGCCAAAAACCCTAAAACCCTAAAGAAAGCCGAAAACCCAGAGCATCGAGATTGATACACATTTAGTGGTAAAGTCTCGCCGTTGCCGTTGCCCGGCGGGGCCCATCCTTCAACGCCCCGATCAATTTAAGCTGCGAAAGTCTCAGAATCCGGATATATCACTTTGACAAAGAGTATACTCACTGTCTGCACCGACGCGGGGTCATTGACCAACCATGGTACCTGGCCCAAAAAGGCCTCCGCACCCAACTCAAACACCGAATCATCCAACACCTCTGACTCATGCTCGGCATTCATACCCACCTGCTCGGCTATTTTCCGCGGCAACGTAGAATGAGGCAACGTCGGCGCCAACGCAGTCAAACACGTAAACGCAAACGAGCGCGACTGGAAGTGGCAATCTCCTCCATCACAGATCAGCTTCGTCGTTCGACTGACAAACTCGAGAATTTGAGCAAATTGGGCGAGAGTGAGATGGGACTGCGAAGAACCATCACGGAACGCAATGGTTCGTTCGGCTTCGAGATGGTGTGCGAGTGCGGTCGAGGGACCATTAGAGATGACGCAGATGCGATCGTGAACGTCGGGATGGAATAGGGTGCCGCCTTTTGAGAACGTCTCTGCGATAGGGGTCACAGAATGGTATGCCCCACCGGTGGAGAGAACACGCTCAATGAGGAGGCTGTCCTCCGAAACACCGGTGGTGGGAGCCACGAATACCCGAAGCAATGTGTGATGGTGGGGTTTCCCGACAGCTGTACCCCAGGCATCTTGGCCCACAGCGAGTGCCGTGCACAGCTCGACTCTTTTGACGAATCGTGTGGGCTGGATGGGCAATTGGTGGCACCAGGAATCAAGAGACATATTGGTGGAGACAACATTGGCAGGCGCTGGCTTGTGAGCGAAACGCGAGAGTGCAGATTTGAAAAATGTCATGATGGACAATGTGAAGAGTGTGCGTCTAGCTTAGAGGATGCTGCGTGGTGGATGAAGGAGGGAAGCTTGAAACTCATCACTGGCAAGGGAGGGGTTTTTTTATGCATTTGTTGAATGAGCCCCTCTGGGGCTCCAGCAATACATTCGGTGACGTCTGTGGGGTAAGTAAGACTTTTGTATTCAACTCGACCCGGGACATTCATACTATCGATCCGAGTCGTCCTGTCATCTTTCCGCGGAGTTTCTGGGCCACAGATCATGCATGAATGGGAGACTCGGATCGACAGTGATCTTGACCAACCTGGCGTTCTCTTGCCCAATACAAAAGGTCTGACTTACTCCACAGACCTCGCTGAATGTATCATCATCGGCGGACCCAGACCAGCGACTTGACTTTCACGGACGTTCGACTCTACCGCCATCGTCGGTACTTGAAGCTTCAAGTCCGTAGCCACCGTCACTGGTGACTCGGATGACTTCACCATTCAACAATAGAGAGCCTCGCGGGTCGTTAATCAGGACTTGTAACTGGGTACCGATGGCCATTGCTGCGCTTATAGGTCGCTCGGAGGATCATCCTCTCTCCCAGACTAGGGGGAACTTGTCGAGTTTTCCCGTAGCGCAGGCTGAAAGTGGCAGTGGCAGATCGAATTAGGGGTAGTTCGGAGTTAGTGTAAACAAGTATAAACACCTGGAGAATTACGATGAGAAACGTAGCAAATAATGAACGGCTAGTAACATTCATTTGGTTTGGAGAAGTTGGTATAGATGAGCGGGGGCCAGCAGCTCTCAAACAAAGCACCTTAGGTCTACTGCACTTACGGCAGTGCAATTCGACACGTTTAGCAACCAAAACATCTTTCATTTCTGAACAATATACAATGTTCGGAGAGACATAAACGGGCATGAGACGTCCCATCCAAGATGAGATCCACACCTCGTTACCCCCTCGTACGAAGAAGAATCAACCAAAAAAAACCAAAGTACCACCGCAATATCTGCAAGCAGTTGAATGTATGACAGATACACAGTCCACGCGATGGCGATATAACTAGCGCATGGTTGTTGAAAACCCTCGCTATTCCACATACGTCAGAGAACGGGGACGGAAAAGATTGATAGAGACAACGAGCGTCATGAAAGCACCGCTTTCAAGTCACCCTCTACCAGATGCGCGTCTCAAGCAAGAGGTCACTGTTGCCTTCCAGCCCAATGCAAGCCTTGAGGAAGGCATCGAGCGCGTTGCGCTGCCTGCCGAGACTGTTGACGACATCCGTGCCAGGCTTGACCAAGGGTGCCTTGCACATGTAGGACAGGAGCGACAACACCGGGTAGAGTGGTGCAAAGTCAGTCTGACCGGCGGACACGTCACGGTACTGGACACGGGTAAGGAACTCCGCAAGGATGGCCAAGTCCAAGATGAGCGGCGTCGCCAACAGAGAATCCTGTACATCGAAAAACATCAGAAAACCGAAGACAAAGTGTAGTGAGGCATGCGTACCTCACACTCGTTGAAGATGTTGATGGTCTGCCTACCACCACAGAAAATCTCAGAGTAGTACTCGTCGATAGCCCTCTTGGAGTCTCCGACAGCGGGGACGTACTTGATCACAACGATGTGATCAGGATGCTCGCCTTTGGCCGCTTTGCCCTTGGCACCGGGAACGGGAGGTTTGTAGAGCAAGCGGTTCGCGTCAACCATGTCGTCAACAACGCTGCTCTTGCTGATCTCCTTGCTCTTGAACTGAGGCTCCGCGCTCAAATTGTGGCCATCGTTGTTACCAAGATGGTTATAAGACGCAATGGACAGTGGCTTGATACCCGCGTTCACAAGGAACTCGGCGAGGACGGACTTGAGCTTCGTCTGCCCGGACTTGAGATCATCGCCACCGATGAAAGACTTCTCACGCTCGGCGAGCTCGATGACACCAGGTACGAAAGTGTTTTGGGGTGCACCGTTCACGAAAGGCTCACCCTCGAGAATGGCAGCGACGGCGAAGACAGTCGAGGGAGACACCTCGGAGTGTGAGGAGCGAATAGAAGCAAGCAAGCTGTCAGCCGTGTCGTTCACGCCAGGGATGATGTCACTGTAACGCTCAGTGTTGGCAGTCCAAAATACAACGACACGGTCAAGCTGGTTCTCAGCTTTGAAGCGACGGATGTCAGCACGGATGTGCTCGAGATGATCTTGTTTATCGGTGCCAGGGATGACGTTGTCGGCGCGAGCCGCTTGGTTGGCAGCGATGAAGTCGGGGTAGTAGATTGAAGGAAGAGGAGAGCCGAGGAGAGCCATGTGGGGTTTCACTTGACACTGGAGATCATAGTCGAGCACGCGAGCACGTTCCATGGCCTTGTCCATAGGCACGCTTGAAATGTCCCACCCCCCAAGGACAAGATCGTTGGGGTGGACCATCGGGAGCACGTCGCAGAGGGGAACATAAATTTCCTTGGCAGTCCTGGGCTCGGAACCGATGCGAACGGTGGAGGCACGCAAAACGGAGCCAATATAGTTAGGCTGTTGAATACCATCCTTGGTGTGCCATGAGATCTGGTGCTTGTTCGCAAGGATAGTAGCGCAGAGCGTAGAGCCGTTGTTACCACCCATCCCAATCATTATGAGTCTGCAAAGCTTGTAAGTGAACGCCTGCGACCGAGAGACGTTATGCACGTACCCAGTCTTCCCGACCTTGCGGGTGGTCTGGAACTCGAACGACTTGACGGTGGGAGTAACATCGAATTGGCCGTCCGAAACAACCACGTCGGCACCACGATAGAAGTACTTGGCGGTGATGTGCTCGTCGGTGTAGGTAGTATTCTCTGAGTTGACTTTGATGTACTCTGGGCGACGAACAGCGGTCGGGTGAATTGGAACGATGGATTCGAGCTCAGAGTCGGGGGTGTTGTACCCAGAGGAGGACGTGTAGGACTGAGGCACCATGATGGCGAGCAATATCAGTGGGCGGCGAGAAAACCTGCGGAAGTGTGTTTGGTGCCTCGGTGGGGATTGTGGGTACTACCGAGTTGGTTCGAGTACATGCAAAGAGGGGAAAATGCCCTATGAAGACGATGTTGAGTTCCCGTCGATGATTCAAAGGAGACAGAAGGGACGCTGTGATTCCAGGTTGGTTCAAGACCGGTGGGCTTTTATACGTGAAAAATGGGGTGGAGCTGAACCTGTCGCAAGATAAATGGACGGGTACAAGAGAAAAAGAGGGTACTGACGGGCAAGCGAAAATTTCCAAGTCCGAGGTGATATCAGTACGAACTGCCGTGGAGCCAATCAAATTGCACGGATACGTGTCGACTTGACAACTTATCACGTACTTATGATTGTCAGAGATGAGTCGGGTTGTAATGCATACCTCGGACATGTAGAGCAGCTTTTTGCCATCGGGATAAATCACGGCGAGTACCAACTTATTGAGTCTTGACGGTCCGGTGCGCTCAATGCCGCGAGATATTCTTCTCTCCTGATATGCTCGACAAACCGTCAGGGCAAGTTTCAGGATCAGTGAGGGGGAACCTTGCCGAGAACTTCGTGTGACGGATCTGTTTCGTAGCGAGGCACGTCACGATGCGCAGAAACAGAGCACAGTCTTTGTCCGAGCGGTAGCTCGGAAGTGGCGCAGCACCTCTTTCCTCTCACGACGCGTTTTGCAGAATTTAAGTTGGGTGAGAATGTCGTCCGAAACGTGAAGACTGGACTTGGAATAGAAATTGACATTTGGACAGCAGCAATACAGTTTTTCCGACCGAAAATGCGTGGGCTCAAACTTGAAGTATGGGCAAATGTATTGGTTCTTCGTGAAACTGAATGTATTTGGTTCTTCCTGAAAGTTGGTGATATCGCAAGTATTGGCCCGCATATTTTCGACCAGGAAAACATCACATCCTGCCGTTGTCCAAGCATCAACTTATATTACAAGTTCGGACAACATTTTCACCCAACTTAAATTCTGCAAAACGCGTCGTGTCTTACACCACTTCCTCCCACTCGCCAGCAGCCGGTGACCAGATCAGCTCTCTTGCACTTTTTCACCCACCCATCGCTCCATAATCGGCCGGCATCTCTCAATCGGCCTCTCCCGCGTCGCTATCTCTCGCTGGAGTTCCGTTAGGCTTCTGCTTCACTCAGGCTCCGCGAGGCGTTGGTTCCCCCCCGCCCTCGCAGTTCATCCACAGCCCAGGACTGCCTACAGAGCCGGACAGCGCTTCGCGCTGCCGCCCGACCTTCCCCTCTCTCATCCAATGGACTCGTAGTACACTTTCATTCCCAGCCATGAACACCATATCATCCTTGCAATCATCTCGTCCGAATGTCCACTGTCCCATGCACTGGCCAAAGAGGGACCACTCAGGACCATTATAAACTCCACGGAGGGGGTCGCCGTGTTGCCGTAACCTACGCCGACTTTCAACACCACCGGCACTTTAAACAAACATTTACAATGAGTGAGAATTACCTTTGATCCACATACTTAACAAGTCAACTTGAAGTAAGAGGATACCAGAATTAAAGCACCACAACAACGTGGTTGGGCCTCGTTGGGAGGAACCGCGAATCAAGCATACGTTCCAGCTGAATTCAAAACGTTGAACCGATTTTGCGAACTTCCCACACTTAGTTTTTGGTTTACACCGGCTGATCGTATAAACAATATTATTCCTGATCGGGTTGTCGCAGCGCTTCTTCTTGCTTCGGATCCGATAAGACGATGGCATAGTGCATGGCAATCGACGACATATTTCCCGTGCACTGATCAAAAGTTGAGGGCCATTAGCCGAGCATTCGTGGCTGCCTCTGGTGCGCGCAAAAGGTGTCTGTGTGTCCGGAGTCTTAATTTCCTTTTCTGCTGCTAGCCGTCCTTCAATCACAGCTCTCAAAGACACAACTGTTCTTTGCAAATGCCAGCAAAGGATCGAATTGTGGCAATGCTGGCATATGAAGCCAGGGGTAAATGCTCGTGTTATTGGGATCAGTGCACGAACCATTCACAGTGTGTTGCAGCCTGGGTATTGACACGTGCAATTACCTCCGACAAGACTCATCATCAAGGCCGAATCGTATTCTTTGTGCGATAAACGGGGTGTAAACAAAAAACCAAGTCTAACGTTTTGAATTCAGCTGTAACCCATTGGGAAGTCTTAGTAGTGATTCGCAAAGGTGGTGATGGAGAACCCCCCTTTGTTGATGTCAAACGAGGCAACAAAAGAACCCTTATTTGATCGGATAAGGTCTAGCGACTCCCCTGCCAGTACTTGTGACTCCTCGATCTGGCATACTGTGCCGGCTAGTCGCCTCAGGCTGAAGCTCTTATTAAACATTGTGACGCCACACCAATCTTTTCAGACTTTCTTCGAGACTTCGGATCTATTGTCTCCCTGGAGCCTCAGGGCACGCCACAGTGATGGCAGACGGCACTCCGCTTCCGATGAAACATTCTCGCACTTGGTTGATAAACATGGTTCAAGCTGTCATGAAGACGGTCATGGGAGTTCGCCGTGTGTGGGAAACGCAGCGCCCAGCGCCTCCAGAACAACTTCATACCATTACACGTGTCTCCATAAATGCCCTCCATGACTCAAGATAACAACTCTGCTTGACAGAGGTAAGTCTCCGATTGCCAGGGTTGGTTCAACATAGGGAGACTCGAGCTGGTTTATTTAGACGGATGGTCGGTGCGTAGGTTTCAAATTTAGTTATACCCCTACCCCTATCGCTCGCGCCATTAATCATGATCAGACATCACGGAGATTGAGCGGCGAACGTGCATGAACACATTGTCAACTTTTCCAATCGACCGCGTGGCACTGTGGGTTTCTCTGCATTATTGCTTCTCGTCGGCTTATAAAATATCCTTCTGTGCTTGTATATAAAAGACAACTTCTTGGCACCTTACCTACGCATCGGAGCTATCAGCACCATCATGCTGCTCTTTCCGGCATCCTCCACGCTTCTAGCGTTGGCGAGTATGACAGGCGTGACTGCTAACGATGCGATACTCTCCGCCTATACGGCTCCTGGTGAATTCCCTACTTCGGTATACGCTGCATACTGGAACAATCCGACCGCAACATCAGCGCAGCCCCAGCCCGTCATTTCGGACCCAGTGACGGCATGTTTCATGAAACTGTCACCGCGTTATTTCATCTGATCTGATTGCCACAGAGCACGATCTTTCCGGCCAATCTGACGGATCCTGCCAACTTCCCCAAGGTACGTCAACAATATTGCTACTTTGATCACATTTTCACAAGCTCGACTGATCTGATCCTTTGGTAGAACGACACCGTCGATCCTCATCCACTGCCATTGCGACAGGAACCTTCGCAACTCCTCCAACAAGCGCTTTCGCAAATCCAGTCCATTGCCACTAACCCAGCACTAACTGGCAAAACTTGTGCACAATGCCAAGCATCACTGTCTATTGCTAAAATGCTCGTGCTGGCGGCCCCAGAGCAGGGACCCCTTCTCGCTGAGGCGGTCTGCGAGTATTTCAATTACTCAACGACGTGTTATAATGAATACAGTCGAATTGCTCTCGGTTCCGTCTTTTCGCAAGTCGTCACCCTTGGTGATATGGGTGGGTACGATGGACAGGTGGGTCCATCCGGCGAGATATTTCCTTGATCGGTCACTTAGACTTTTGCCTGGTCCGAATGCAGCTGCTCTGTGCAGCGCAGCTGAAGTTGTGTCCCATGCCACCAACGGTACCGCTCAACTTGACGGGTTGGTTTGCGAAACCAAAACCCAATCCTCTACCTCCGCCAAAACAGCCCAGCGGGGAGCGCTTGAAGGTTCTCCATGTGTCCGACATTCACATTGATCCCCGTGCGTTTCCACATCTCCATCTTCCCTGCCTACTATACCAACTTGGACGGATCTTATCTTTAGGTTATGCCACTGGATACGAGGCTAATTGTAGTCAGTACATGTGCTGTCGCGAGAATGCATTCAACACAGCGTCCCCCGACCAGATTATCCTTCCTGCGACACGCTACGGAGCTTACTACTGGTACGTTTTCTCTCGATTGTTCTGCGTACTATTGGTTGACAATAAATGTCGATGACAGCGACACACCGATCTCGCTGATGCTTGCTGCCATGCAAGCCATCCCTGAAGTGACCGAGACCCAGGGGACTGGGTTCAACTTTTCCTTATTCACGGGAGATCTGACGTCGCACGATCCAGACAACCAATATTCCAGGTAAGGTTTTATCATCCATTTACGCTCCCGATCCTGACTATGCAACTACAGAGCATACGTTGAATATTCCGAGGTAAAGTCGGGCGGCGTTCCGAACCTTTAACTCGTGCTCATGCAGATGCCTAGATCATAGTGTACAATCTCCTCAAGAAATACCTTGGTCCCGCTCCCGTGTACGCTACGCTCGGCAACCACGACACATATGTGATTAGGATTCCCTCATTGTCCACCTCTCGACTCAACACCTTTCTTTCATAGATGCAATTCCAGATGATTCCTTATGCTCTAGGCGGTTTCGTTCTTGGAACACAATTCAATTGGTGTGTGGACGCTCTGTGTCTGGCGTTTCAACTGATCGTCACTGATGCGACCCAGGTTGTACGATCATGTCTCTACCATGTGGTATTACGAGGGCTGGCTTCCGGAAGCTTCTGTCGAATATGCACGCACCCACTATGCTGCCTACACCGTCAAGCGCCCTGATGGATTGCGCATCATTTCGCTCGATACCGACATGTGTACGTCCTTTTCATTATCTCGCACCTGACCCGCGAATCACCCACACCTGGGAATCATAACCAGGGTACACGTATGTCACGTCGTTCCGTACCCCCTAAAATGATTTGCTGACTGTCGGGTGATCACCACAGACTGAACTACTTCAGCTACATCAACGCTACTCAGCCTGACCCGTTCGGCATACTCCGTTTCCTCACTGATGAGCTTCAGGATGCCGAGGATGCTGGTGATCGAGGTGAGCTTCCCGCATGGTCGACCTTGGGTTTTATTCGAATAACGATCCTCTAGTCTGGATCGTCGGTCACGTTTTGAGCGGGTTTGGTGCCTCACAGGGTCAGTTCAACCCCACGAACCTATGTGAGTATCTTTACCTTACCTCACTCGCGCCGTTCTTGGTCGACCATGGTTGCAGTCTATCAGATGTAGGTTTCACTCACTTTATTGCAACATGACAAGCGTAAGCTGAGACGAGCTCAAAAGCGTTGATCGTTACTCCCCACATGTCATCGCAAGTGAGTAAGGATCTGTCACCAGGGACGTGTGCGAGAATTGATCCTCCGGACGACAGACATTTTTTTCGGACACACACACGAGGACCAGCTCTCCGTATGTGCTTCTTGATAAACTTGTACATACTCACGACAAACATACCTTTCTCCCGAAGATCTTCTACGCGAACAACGCGACTAACATAAGCGTCGAAACTGCGCAGGCGGTGTCATGGGTACGTCAAGCCATGTCGACTCGCACGGCAATGCTTGACGACGAAGTTAGATCATGCCGTCCCTTACACCCTTGACGAACCTCAACTCGGGTTTCCGCATGTACGAAGTTGACTCTGCGGTACGTACCCGTGTTCTTATCCGTGAATTTGCGTACTCAAGTACAAATGCAGACGTTCGACATCCTGGATGTATACACGTACGTGCCAGCGGCTGGGCCTGTAAGGGAGATGTGCTCACCTAGTAACGATGCAGCTGGATCAGCCGCGTCAACGAGTTCCCAGCACTAGATAACCAGACAGAAGTGGGTCCGACATACGTGCTTGAGTACAGCACACGTGAAGCCTATGGTCAAAACATTACCTGGGGTACCAACGACCCACTCAATGCGACGTGGTGGCATCTCGTCACTGAGCGTGAGTTACGTTGTTTTCCCACACCAAGTACACGCTGACGGGCCGGGTTTCTGCAGAAATGGAGTACAACTCATCGTTGGTAGAGGTACGTGGTCCCGAATGGAGAGTCGATCGTGTCTCAGCTGACTTGATGTGGCACTACTATTTCAGACGTTCAACACCTACCAATCTAAAAGCTCCGCAAAGGGTCTGAACTGTACCGGCGAGTGTATCCCGTCCAAGATTTGTTATATCCGGAGCGGATCTTCCAGTATCTCGTATGCGAACTGTAACCAGTCGTATACGTCGACGCAGTAATAGGATGCGTCTTTCCTTACGTGCCACGTACCTGAAACATGCATTTCTTGAGAATCATTTTTCCTCTTGCAGACCTTGGGGATTTTGAATGCATCGCCTCATGTGTACCAGCAATACAACAGCCCTCTCTTTGCATGCTTTCTGACTTCTTTGTGACATGCACCTACCGCTCCACGTAAAAGCTGCCGGAATGAAAGCTAACAAAATGAGCCATTAGACCGCAGGCATATCGTATGCATCGGAGGATTCCCGGGACTCGGCCAGTCAGTCATGAGAGTCGGATCCGGTGGGTGGTATACCTGCCTGGCGGATGACCTATGACCAGTGCTAAGACAAGACGGAGAGGATGCGGAACATGGAAGGCGGGGACGCGAAAAATGACATCGTTGGAGCATGGCGATGCTTGCGTTGACGAAGAAGTATAGTGAGTGGGGCCTGACATGGGGGATCAGAGTGTCGAGCGGGTGGTGGTCGAGGCGTGGATGTATCCTAGCGGAGAGGGCAGGGTGGGCATCTCTTCGGATGATCGACTCGTTACGATTAGAGGGACGACCGGGCAGATTCGAAAGGTGCGATATGTAGGCGACGAGGGCGGGGACGGGAAAATTTACAGCCTGAGGGACTTACATCCTGTCCAATCACACCAGGCCCGTGCCCTTCAATCACCATGTCCGCCATTGAAAACGTGAGCGTTGCCACGTCACGGACGGTATTAATCTGGCGTCCACTCGTTCGTCGTGGTCGGGTACTACCTCGAAGCTGAGTGCTGAGTCTTCGAAAAAGGACGTCGGAGATCAAATCAAGTCGGCGCCTCGGATCACAACATTCCAATTTAGTAGGTATCGTATAACCTGGGTGACATGCATATCAGTGGCGGGGAAAGCATGCGTTTGAAGTACTAGAAAGAATTCAGTCCTCCGGCCCTGAAAGACGACGTTCAGGGTTTGGACCATTCTGCCAGTAGGTTAAGACCACTGAGACAGCTCGGGATTTATCACATGGAGAGGCCGAATTCGGCCCAGGCTGGCGGCGGCAAATACGTGTTTTACGGTTTACCTAGTTGTATGTCTTACCCAGCCAATGGTTATGAAGTAAAACCAGCGTATTTGTCATGAGACTTGCGTGTGGTAACCGTCGTTATCATCTAAGTTCATCAGACCTAATTCGTAAGTAGAATGAGTGAAAGAAAGTGCACGTAGAGAGTAGAGTGCAGTTCAACGCTTATTTCTTATACCGTTGTCTTCTATCATGGCGACCCCTCTTGTGCAGTGTTGTACTTTACTCTGTCGTTATTGTGTCATACTTGAACTTTATAATCATGTAAGTAACTCGACACGCCACCATTCTCTCAACCAAAAAAGGCAACTTTTCCGTTGTACGTTCGTTCCCACGATTATGGCCTAGAAACGTTAACTGTCAAGCAAGGTAGTTGATTCATTCGGTGATGAATACTACTTTCCCCATTCGGCGAACTTGCGTCTTTCGCCCCGAATCATTTCTATCGACACTTTCCTTAAGGGTAGCGATGAACTTGATCCCAGGGAAACGTAGAGTGTGGCTTGTTCAGGCCATGAGCTTGAAGAGGGCCGCATGCTGTAAACATAACTGCCATCTGTAAGCATCACTGAAACGGGAAGCTATCCAACAACTCTTGAACTTTCACCCTTCATTATCCTCGTTGACCCACGAGGATCCAAACGATCCCAATAGGTATGATCCATTTAAGTTACGATCCGAATGAATTCACCCAGATAGTCCCGACCAATGATGCGATGACTCGGACTCGGAGTCGATAAAAACCCACTGAGCATGTTATACATTCTTCTCAGCCCACCACTCCTTCACTGGCACAAGCATGGGCATCGTTGACATCACGGAACAAAGAAGCAAAAAAATCGACATCGTCATTCAGCGCATCCGTGATGAAGTAATCATGCACATGACAAACACGATGCCCATGGAAGCCGTAGAATGGTTTCGTCGTGTACGTTGTTCTAACTAATGTTTCAATGATGGATCTTTTATACTTACCGCTGTTGATGGACGACAGAATATGGACTATAACGTCCCAAATGGGAAGCTGAACCACATTATGTCCGTTATGGACTTTGTGGAAATTCTGCGAGGCAGACCATTGTCGGACGACGAGTACTTCAAGGCGGCGTTGTTGGAATGGTGTATCCGGCTTGTCAGTCTCAAAATTTCTCCCCCTTGCTTGACAACCCATTAATGGGAATTAGCTCCAAGCATCGCGGTTATACGTCTACTCGGATGACCAGCCACACAAGCACCGTAACCAGCAGTGCTGGTATGCGGGCGATGATATTGTAATCAAGGATTCGTTCTGGCTTGATGTGGTGGTATACTATTTGTTGAAGAAGCATTTCCGCACGGAGACATATTATGTACATTTGCTCGAGCTGTTTCAGGATGTCAGTCCTTTCTCTTCCGTACGTGCCTACGGACGAGAACGCTGATTGTGGATAACCCCCGCAGACGACGTTCCAGATGGAGATGGGCCAGCTGGTCAATTTCATCACCGCATCGAAAGATCATGTTGATTTGAGTAAATTCTCTCTTCAAAAGTCGGTATCACTTTCGTCCACTGTTCTGCCCTCACACACTCACGAGTACGTCTCACACCTATAGACATGCTCTGATCACACGAAGGAAGGTCACTAGTTTCTACCTTCCAGTCGCCCTCGCCATGTGTGTTTGTGGCGTTCCAGAAAGCTATACCCTTCACGGGTGCCTCTTCTCCCCGTACAGCACCGCGCGTTCCATCCTCCTCCAGCTTGGCGAGTACTTCCAAATCCAGGCTGACTTTCTCAATTATGTTGGCACGGTCGAGGAAGTCGGCAAGACAAGGTCCGACATCAAGGAGAACAAATGTTCGTGGTGTATCAACGTCGCACTTGTCGTCTCTTCACCCGAGCAACGAAAGGTGTTGGAGGAGAATTATGGGCGAATGGATCCGGAAAAGGAGATGCGAGTGAAGGAGATATATGAAATGAGTGGGTTAAGGGAGCAGTATCGGGTATATGAAACAAGCCTGAAGGAACGGATCGAGGCGTCGATTAAAGAGATTCCAGAACCGGAGGAGAACATGGACGGGGGCGTGTTGAAGAGGGAGGTGTTTTCAAGCTTCTGCAACAATGTTTACAAGAGGATGAAGTAAGGGGCATGCTACGGATTCTGGGTTCCATCATGATGTCGTTTACCCAACTGTATATGTATACACATACCTGAGTGTTTTTAGGTGATGGTCTGTAACTCACAACGTGCCGCGGATACATAGGGTAGATATGCTAATGATTCACAACGGCTGTATTTAACGTGCTTTCTGCTGGAGGGATGTCCTGAAAACTGCCGGACTTTCCATCTGGCGCATCCATAGCGTCCGGAGGGAACGAAAGCCTGAGCTGAGCCTTGAGGGGCATCAGTAAAATGCACACCATGTCGGTGGGAGTCCGTGGGACTGTATTTCGAAGCAAGTAATCGACCGGTTTGAGTTCAAGTTCTCTGTCAATGGAACGTACACTCCCAATACGTGTCGCGTCTCCGCAGCTAGAGACTTCTACTGAGCCAGTCTGCAACGTTGTCTCTCACCACGAATTGCCTCGCTACATCCGTGCGTGGTAGAGGCGCTTCCAGCGCGGCGCATCTCTTGGCGCAAACCACATTTCTTTGACTACTGACAGAGTGCCATCTCATGAATTGTTACCACTTACCATTCTTGAAAGCTTCCCAGTGAATCCTGGTCCAGAATTCCATAGGTGAAAGGGTCTAAGTTGATTAATTAAAATTAGATGAATGGATCAAACGCGGCGAAGTCTTGGATCTTGGGGGCAGTCCGCTTGTTTCTTGTTCCTACCACCATAACCTAAGTGCTGCTGTCCTTGCAAACTTTCAGGCTAGAGTTTACGAACCGGTTCAATTTGAATAACATCGCTAAACTTCGACGACTGTCCATGGAGACAATCCGTGTCTAACAATCAAGTCACTCTTTGATTGTCATCAAGCCTCTCGCGAAGCTCGTGGCAACAACGAAAATGACTTGTCCGGAATAGGACAAGTTTGAGCGTTCTGACAATTGAGCAAGGAAATTCCTTCAATCCTCACTGGCTTAGAATTTAGGTATACCAACGTTAGTCCGACTGAGTCTTTATTGTCGATAACGCACTGTTACGGGCACAAACATCTGTCTTCTTGGAAATCTACTCCACAGCCGCCTCGTGTACATGGGGATGACGGTACGATTCGGGACACGTGCATCTACACGACGTTCACTTTATGGTGACGGTTGTACCGTGCAGACCATTCGCGGCCACCGCGCTCCTCATGACAACCCGTATCGCTGGGTTCAACTAGTACCCTATGGCCCCGGTACCTCTCGCAGGAGAGCCCAGGTGCAAGAGCGGTGACGACGACCTTCAGGCAACCTAGGCCGCGAGAATGAATCGAATGCTATGAGAGAGGAACGTCGAAAGGGTCAACTCCTTACAGAAGTGCTCGGGGCATAACCACCCCCGGCGCAATCACCACGAAAACGTGCGACTGGGTATGGGACAAATCACGGATTTTCCCAGCCTTCCCTCGACACAAATGATCATCACGATTCCTCAAGTCAGCGCGACAAATCTATCCAACTCCAATTCGGAGTTTTATTTGATAATTTGCTATCGCGGTCCATGATTCCTAACCCACTGTTGCGTTCAATGTGTGGTTGAAAGACCAAAGGAGATGCTTTTAGATCGATATGACCGGCCGCCGAAGAATTTTTGGAATCTAATTTTACAGAAACTTATCACCGCCTAGGTTGATTTCTATCACTGGAACGGTTCACTGAGGGATGTATGTCTCTACCAGGAAACGGGCACCAAGCCAATGGCGCGAGACTATAGGAATTTGACTACGCTTGCCTATGTAAGTCCTTTCTCTCAGGAGGAAGGCACTTGTGGGAGGGTTTTGTGCACGAGGAGTGACACAGGTTTGTTTCCTTCCGGTTGGGCCGACCCACTTCGCATGGACAAAGGAGTCTGAGGTCAGCATGTCCACTTCGATCCATTTGTCCCTGATCACCAAATGCCAGCAACGGAACTGAAAGTGTGTTCAGATGAGTCAAGGTCTAGGGCAACTCCGGCGAGCATAAATATCTGTGGGTAGAAGCTCGAGATCGTGGTGAAAATGCTCTCCTCTCTTGCCCTGATAGCTCAACTCTTTGGACCGCCGTCGTTCACGACGAACAGGGTTGACTCCTCTCACCTCTTTGATGTCATTAGCTCTGGTTGTTCTACTTCTGGTCCTGCCTCTTGTCAGACCACACCCGGAACAAACACATGCTGCACTGAGTACCCAGGAGTATGTTATTCTTTATGACTTGAGCGTACCATGCCTTACCTTGTTCTGGTGTATTCTAGGGCCTCTTGATGCAGACCCAGGTATTTATTTCCTCGCTAAGCATCCTTCTGATAGTACTGACTGTCGTCCCGGAAGTTCTGGGATACGAATGTCCCCGGAAGTCCTGCTGACAGCTGGACGATTCATGGTATGTGATTTTTTTCTCTAAAGAACCAGCTGTTCTCATGTACCTTATAGGCTTATGGCCCGACAAGTATGTTCAATGGCCCATCCATGTTCCCGATCATCGCTCAGCTTTATCTTTATTCCCAGCTGTGATGGCACATACTTGGAAGACTGCGATCCGTCTCGCGGTCACTATAACATCCGCGAAGTATGTTGGATTTTTGTAACAACACATTGGACTTGACGCTCGTCTCCAGCTTCTCGTCAAGCAAGGAGCGACTTCGACACTGGATTATATGCAACAATTCTGGCTGAACGCTGATGGTACCAGCGAGCACCTTTGGAACGTACGTCGGGATTACTTTTGTCTCAGCGGAGATCGCGCTGATCGCACTAGCATGAATGGGCGACGCATGGTACATGCTATAGGTAGCGATCTCGACGTTTTTTATCCCCATAGATGCATCCTAAGTTCGTCTTCGTAGTACGCTACAGCCCTCTTGCCTCCCAGCCGGAAGCCCCGAGGGATCCGAGGTAAGTTGTGCATAACGGGCGAATCTCACGCATACACATGATTGGCTGTCCCTGTTCCGTCTCCTTCACGAAGGCCGTAGCATACTTCCAGGCCATCGTTCAGCTGTTCCAGACACTTCCCACGTACACGTGGCTTGCAAACGCCGGGATTACGCCGTCTTGGGAACGGACATACAGCCTGTCGGAGATACTTTCTGCGTTGGAGCAAGGTTCGGGAGGTGTACGTTTCAGAGCACCTTCATCATTTGGCCTATTTGATCTCGTTTTATCACAGTACACGCCTGCCGTCGGTTGCTCGCACGGCAGGCTGGATGCGATCAGCTGGTACTACAACTTGAAGGGATCGGTCGTCGACGGAGAGTTCGTTCCCATCAGTAAGCGTGATCCCCACTATTCAGTCAGGTGTGTTGACGTTTTCGCAGACACGCCAAAGGAATCGACTTGTCCCCGCAGAAATGTTCGGTATCTTCCGAAGGAAGGCTGAGTGAACTGATGTTATATATATGCCTGTTGTGATAACCGTGGTGTAGTTTGAGAACTGTTAGCTTTGTTCAACCTAGCTTGCAATGTCAGGATGTATACGCAAGATCGCAGACTCCCTTGCCCTGCCATGTAAAGTCCCGAGAAACGTGGTTCTTTGCACAAGTTTGGGATTTGTCGATGCTCAAGTTGACTGTTGATCTGCACGACCCTACATATCAATCGACCTTGTGTTCCAGTTGTTCCTTGCATACATTCTCCAACAACAATACCTTTTAACTGATACAATATACCACCTGACACTCTGTGAGCCAACGTACCCATCGTGAAGCATCTCCGTTTTCCCAGGCAGTGAAGGAAGTCACCATGTGGCCAAAGCGAAAGGGGTGGCTGGGAGGGGGGGATTGAGCGATCGTTAACCACCTACCACGCTTCGTCACGATGAACGTTCGTATTATTGGTACATGAGGCTGGGCGTGGACGTGTTCTTAAACTGTCATTGGTTTGGTGAGTTTGGTGACGTTTTTGAACCGAATAGTATAATGAGCCTCAGCCGTCTCAGGAAGCGAGCGCGGTTCCGCTCGGTGATCTATGGGTTCGTTCCCGAGATCAGTGGTGGGCTATTTTTTACATGCTCGCAGACAGGCGGCCGATGTCTGTTACCAAAAGATCCTTTCCGCACTGTCCAAGCTGTTCGAACAGTCCGAAGTCCGAATGTCTCCTTACATAACTCAAACAAAGTTTGGGCTCCGCCCCAACCCTGCCGAGGAAGCCGTCTCGGTAGCCTCATAGGGGTACCGATTGACCTATCGACCAATTTTGAGAGTCAATTACCAGAATGCGGCACTCCTCAATCGTACTGAACAAACGATTCACTGGTGTTATGCTAGGCAAAAGTTACCGAGTCCCAAAAAACGGGATTATGGTTGGACGATGAGTATACTTGCAAGTTGGGTCCATGAGGGCATTGGAAGTCCAGGAAGAGATGAGCTCCAACGACACTGGTCACGTACAATATCTGTCTTTATCCCTCTGCTTGGTCGAAGGCTATGTATATGTCACATGAGGGTATGATGAAGAGTCGTATTCTTTGTCCGTATGATTTCACAAAGTGACATCGGGATGCATGTTGGCTATTTTCCAGACTCGGGCCCTCCAGACGAATCACCTTCCCCTGCTGATTCTGAATTCAATTCGGCGGCAGCTGTCATGAACCTAGACAAACGAATCGTCACGGTCAAATTCACGGCACCATCGCACTCATGCAACCCACTGTGCAGCATGGGTACCCGCGAGGACTCTCATCGCATCCAAGTCATTTTGGAGCTGTTCCATTAGATCGGCTGTTTGACCAACGGCGCGGGACATATTTTTCAGACTGGAAGCCAGCTGTGCATAGAGCCTGTCCTTGGCCTGAGTAGCACCCGAACGGCTCATCGTTGAGCGAGGACGAGCGTCTCGAGATAAAACTTCCCACGATTATGTGGTTGGTAGAAAGTTCCGTCGCTCCTTTTTTTTTTGGCGTTGAGCTGAGACATAAGCGTCGTGCTTCCAAGGGTCGAAGCCAACCTGGATGTCGAGAAAGCGGACTTTGGCTGCACCAGCAGGCCATTTTATTTGAATGGTTGGGCCAATGTTCATGGCAAGCACGCCAAGTCCAATTATAGACATCGTCGAGCTGCCCTTGTCAAGTGCTGTGTGGGATACATAGCCCCAACTTACAGCCCGCGTCTCTTTCCTGTGCCCCTCTTCCTTCATTCACCATGTCCGGTGCCCACACACACTTTGACAAGGCCATCCAGGAGATCGAGTACAGAAACCCCGTGAATAGACCCACCGTCGATTTCTCGATACAGCGTCTCGACAGCGGTGCGACCATCAGCACGCGCGAACGAATCATCAAAGATGTGCGTCGCCCCTTTCCGTCACACAGATATCGCTTAGCCACATGGTGTGTCGTTCACTAGGTCGCGCAGCCTGCCCTGGGCATCCCGACCGATGCTCAGTTCTTTGCTCCACACGATGCGACCAAACCCAATCTCGATTTCCTCAGGGATCACTTCTTCCACGAAGGTAGGATTCGGGAAGACCATGCCCTTTGGATCATCGAAAAGGCCAATGCTCTGTTCCGGGGTGAGCAAAATGTTCTGGACATCGATGCTCCGGTGACAGGTGAGATTTCACATAGTCGCTGCCGCATGTGCTCTCCGTGAGGCAAGAAGTAGTCATTGTGCTGAGCCGATCATTTCTCCCTGCTAGTCTGTGGCGATATCCATGGACAATACGTTCGTCAATTCGTTCTGCACCTGCGTAGGACGCATGGGGCTGATGCTGTATCAAGTATGACCTCATGAAACTCTTTGAGAAGGGCGGAAACCCAAAGACAACTCGATACCTCTTTCTGGGCGATTATGTTGATCGGGGATACTTTAGTATCGAAGTACTTCCTTTCTTCTCTCGCCCGACATTCGTCTGATCTCCCTTCAAAGTGTGTTCTATACCTCTGGTCACTGAAGATATGGTTTCCCGACAGCTTGTTCCTTCTACGGGGTAACCATGAATGCCGGCGTTTGACCGAGTACTTTACATTCAAGATCGAATGTAAGATCCCCTTTTCTTTTAGTCGTTCTTCCTGCATCTCCAGAGCTTCGTAGGTCAACACAAGTATTCCGAGCGCTTATACGACGCATGCATGGAATCTTTTTGCGCACTTCCGCTGGCTGCTATAATGAACAAACAGTTCTTGTGCATCCATGGTGGTTTGTCTCCCGAACTCCATACCATCAACGACCTTCAAATGGTTCGCCTTCCGGAGTGTCCTCTATACGCTTGGTCAACTCATCCAATCTCTTGTCAGTTGGACCGATTTCGTGAACCCCCAACGCACGGTTTGATGTGCGATGTTCTCTGGTCGGATCCGACAGAGGATTTTGGGTCGGAAAAGGGAAACGAGAACTTTTTGCACAATCACGTCAGGGGTTGCTCCTATTTCTTTACGTGAGTATATTCCACTACTCCGGACACGATAATTCATTGACCTTGGTTTTCGATCGACGAGTTACTCGGCCACGTGCAAGTTCCTCGAGAGGAACAATCTATTGTCGGTAATTCGAGCCCACGAGGCACAGGATTCTGGGTATGCCCTACTTTTACCCTTGGATGTCGCTATCGACAAACTAATTCCCTCTAGCTTTCGTATGTATCGGAAAGCCCAAGGTACTGGTTTCCCCACCCTCATCACCATATTTTCTGCTCCAAACTATCTCGACATGTACAACAACAAGGCCTCCGTACTCAAATACGAGAACAATACGATGAACATCACCCAATTCAATTGTACGTCACACCCATATTGGCTGCCAAACTTCAAAGATGTTTTCGAATGGAGTCTACCATTCGTCGGAGAAAAGTGTATGTTGTCTCGTATCATGATTGAGTTTGACTCATTGATGCATCGTTCACGTAGTCACCGACATCCTCGTTGCGGTACTCAACACGTGCTCCAAAGAGGAGCTCGAGGACGACCACATTCGTGAGCCACATCACGAAGATCTGCGGGAACGGAGAGGAGTTATCAAAAACAAAATTCTTGCGATCGGGCGGATGGCACGGGTATTTGCGGTCCTTCGGTAGGTCAGTTTTTCTAGTCAGTGACCTAGGTTACACGCGAGTTCGTACAGGGAGGAATCCGAAAATGTCTCAGAACTCAAGAGTATATCGTCCACTGGCAGGCTCCCTTACGGGACCCTGGCACTTGGTGCGGAAGGCATTAAGAGAGCCATCTCAAGCTTCGAAGACGCGTACGTATCTCTCTGTTTGCCTCTCCTACATCTCCAGATCACTTACATACGCATGACAGACGGAGATCAGATATCGAGAACGAGCGGTTACCGCCCGCACCACCGCCCTCGGGGGAGAAATCCGCCACCTCGCTCGGTCAATACAAGACGCAGGTCCAGTTGCCTACGCCTACGCTTACACCTATGCCAACCTTCATGCCCATACCCATATTTTCAAGGCCAATGACACCTTCGGACGACGGACGCTGCGAGACACCGTCTCTCGAGCGCGCATCCTCCCCAAGCGCGTCGAGCATCAGTTCACCCCCCACACCGCCTCCTCCGCCGGCGAACTCGGAACGGAGGGGAAGCTTGCGGCTGGGAGGGTCGACGAGCCCGTCGACGAGACAACGGAGCGTGCAGAATGCGATTTCAATGTTGCAGGCGGCGTTGGATGGGAAGAAGGGTGGGACGAGTTGATGGCTGTGCTGGTGTGCTTGGATGGGGGAGTGGGGTGGGTCTGGGAGCGTCTGTACATGGATAGGATTTTTTTTTCGTTTTCTTGGTGCGTGCGGCGCTAATAGCATCATGGATAGTTGGAGGGGATCGGCTGGCGTTGGAGCTCTGCGAGTTCTTATGTTTTCGGGGGGAGTCGATCGATGATGATCATGATGCAATTTTGTGTATTTATATTCGACGTATCGATGTCGTCGTAGAATTTGGTGTAGTGTCTGAGCCATGCATTATTAGTTCCAGGCTATGAGCGATCCACGCCAAAGGCCCTGCGCTACTCATAGTGGGAGAAGGCGAGGTCCACCATCCAAGTTGTTGTAGGCCAGGATCTCAGATCAGTGAGTAGACTTAGCCGAGTACTGGTAACAACTAGTAACAACCAGTCGCTACCGGTATCCTACCACCCAGGACCATTGTAGCCGCCTCACCGAGATAGGCTTGGAGCGTGTCCCGATTGCGATGATCTCCTTTTGTTGCATGATCACGCCTTTCGCTTCCGAGTATCCCGTCTCCCAATTCGCACACAGATAAGCCCTGTTGGTCAGCCATGCATTACTCGCTCAGTTGGATCATCATGGGTGCTTTCGAGAATCGACAGGTCTCTCAGGAGGCGAAGTTGCCATTTGTGAACTGTAATCATCCCCCTTTTGAAGACAAGCGTGAGAGTAACACCGCCGTACCAGGTCCCTAGACTAATAGCCCATACGTCCTCTTTGTTAGACCGGCACTCCCTAATTTCCTGGCACACCATACCAGGAGGTATACGTTAGGAGGGAGTCAATTTTGACTGTAGTCACGGTGCGCACTCCCGGGAACTTTACAGCGGTTTCCGAAAGTAGGTGGAAAACAGATTTTCGAAAGTCGCGCCTCGGAGACAGCCGGGCAAGGACCCCGGAAGTAGCTGACTGTAGCTGAATAAGCATGGTTGGTTTTCCCCCTCACAACCATCCATGCCTGGGTGCCACCGTGTTGTATCTCCCAACGTCAAAGCCCACATCCCCCTTTTGTATCACAATAACTATGATGTCCAACAGATCTGTCAGATACTCAGCGTCAAGAAGTCACTTGTTTACAACACGCTGTCTTTGTATTCAAGATATGGAACTGTAACCAACCCGCACAAATACTCTTGTGCTACTGAACGCCCTCGAGTACTCACGTCACTGGACGTTGCTTTTATCTTTACCATCATTCAGCATCGGAAAACCATTTATCTCGATGAACTTCAAAGTGAGCTCTGGGCTAAGCATCATAAACATGTTATGTTCTCTACACTTCTTTGAACACTCAAGCGGCTTTCAATTAGTCGAAAGATTGTTTCCTCTCCTGCCATGGAGCGGAACGAGATGACGCACGCACTTTATATGAACCGCATTGCTGCGGAAGTGCCAGATCTGAATATGCTCATATTCATCGATGAAGCTGCAAAAGATAAATGAACATCCTCCCGCCTATATGGGCGGTCAATGAGAGGAGTTCGTTGCCATGTCAGGAAGTGCTTCATACGTGGCACAAGATACTCAATCATTCCTGCCATCACTCTCGATGGCATCATTGCATACGACATTATTGAGGGACCGGTCGATGGTAAGTGGTTTTTGAGTTTCTTGAAAGAACATGTGGTGCGTCAACTATGATTCTATGTGTATTTTTATTGATGTGTCTTCGGTACAGATGCCCTTCACCACCCCGTATCCTGGTCCCCGCAGTGTACTTGTTATGGACAATTGCCGCATCCACAAAAGCGAGGAAGTCCGTGCGCTGATTGGAGACATGAATCGTATGTCAGCAATACCTCGTTCTTCATGCGCTAACTATCACCAGTTTGCAAACTCATTTACCTGCCTCCTTACTCCCCCGACTACAACCCAATCAAACAAGCATTTTCCACAATCAAGGCACATTTGCAGCGCCACTGTGATGATTTCTCGATGACTGCAATCGCTCGCGCTTGTCAGAATATCACCCCCGATAAGGCAGAAGGGTATTTTAGAGCATCGGGTTACATTGTGTAGTGTATTGTATCATCCCAGATCTGCTGTATCGTCCGTCGTACTGTCCATTGTGCTGTCTGTCGTGCTGTCTATCGTATTGTTTGTCATGTTGTCTTGTCCATGTCATATTTTATCCATGATAGCAATAGACGTGTGATGGCAAACACAACTAATGAGGTGGGCTAACGAGGTGGGTACAACTGTGCTAGGCCAATGATGTAAAAAAACTATCCTCCACATCCTCCTCAGCGTCCTCACAAACAATGTATCTCTTTGGAACGGGGAGCCAAATGCCGTGATCTGTCGACTAGTAC